>PVLD010007224.1:8473-93387 GCA_004027595.1 Dinomys branickii | reverse complement strand
GAGAGGAGGAGACGGAAAGGGAGGGGAGGGGAAGAGAAGGAAGGGAAGGGAAAGAGAATTGACTGGAAGGTAAATCAGAAAAGTATGTCAAGAACAGGAAAAGGAAAGTTAGGGTTGTAGATCTTTTTTTTTTTTTTTTTTTTTTGCGGTACTGGGGATCGAACTCAGGACCCTGAGCTTGCTAGGCAAGCGCTTATTCCAGAGCTATATCCCCAGCCCCGGGTTGTAGATCTTTTAACAGTGATTTTAAAATAAAATACAACTATATCCAAAATACTTTATTGAAATTTTTCCTCCAAATCAGAATCATTTGAAGATAGTAATAAACATCCTACTAAATATTATGCTAAACTATGTTAATAAAGGGGTCCTTTAAAAAGTATAATTTACTAGAAAAACAAGAAAATTTCTGTGGCTAAATTAGCCACTTAAATGGTAACCCTGCTCACACTACAAGGCTGATTCCCAAGTGTCGCAGACTTTCCCAAACATGTTGTGCCAAGAGATAACTCAACAGGCTATCCAGCACCCAGGCTCCACTGTGATGCTGCCCTTGCCAGGCACCGCTCATGCCATCAGGTGACGTCCAGTCCTCCCTTCTTCATTCTGGGGGGCCTCAGTGACACCTAACACCACAGGACATGACAGAAGCAATGCTGTACGCCTTCCTATAAAGTGAGAAAGGCATTCTGCCAACACCCTGAGTGACTTCTTTGAAGATGCCTTTGCTATAGATGCTCTCTCTTAAAATACAGGACTACACCCTGAGGGGACAGTCCTGAGCTCAGCCTTCTCACCATTCCAGGGCAGTCAGCAGACCCCAGACTGAAGGAACCTCTGGTGTGTCAGGTCACACCACCCACCCCCGTGTTTCAGATATCCCAGCTAAGGCCCCGCACAGCATGGAACAGAGATGGCCAACCCTGTCCAAATTCTTCCTCCAAAATGCCAAGTGATTGGCATTTTATGTTACAGCCTAAGGAAGACAATTAACATGTCATGGCAGGTTTGAATATAAAAATTGGCAGTTACACCACCCACTCTTCCCTTCCCACGTGGATAGACCTCTCTGCCCCTCGCTTACTCCTCTCCTACACAGACTGGTTGATTTGAGAGAAGCAAGAAAGAAGCAAGCAGCGTGCCTAGCACAGCCTCTTCCTTTCCCTTTTTTCTCCGAACCGGCTAACTCTGAAGAGAGCACTGAAAGCCAGCACTCTCAGGTGTGCTCCCTGCTGGGAAGGCCAGCTGTTGGGCAGGGTGTGCTCAATTCAGGATCCACCGCCAAGTCCGCTGTTTCCTTCTCACAGCTGAAATCTCTAAGAGACTGCCTTCTGCCTAACTCCTGGCTACAGTCTTGGATGGCGAAGAGAAGTGGGATTAATAGGTCCTCTAAAGTCCCAGTAAACACTGCTCGCAGAAATAGTGTTTAAGATCATTGCTCACCGGAAGAACTGTCTGTTACTTGCTTTCTGCACCTCTCCTCACTCCTCTCGGAACCTACTTAACCTATTTATTTTTGGTCTCCACCACCCCACAGAAGCTGAGGCGGCTCCTACTGTGACATTCTTTCCCCTTGCTGGACAAAAGCCCTGGCTCCTTACCTGACAATCAGTGGTATCTGACACAGTTGATTACTTCCTCCGCAAAAAACTTTGTTTTCCAGACCACTACACTCTCCTGGTCTCCAGCCGTCTGAGCTCCAGGGTCATTTCTTGGTTCTCTGTTCTCTTCTCTGTCTCCAGGCATTCTTTCAGTGTTATCCAGTCTCACGGCATTCAACACATGCCAGTGACTCCCAAATTTAAACTTCCGTCTCAGACTTCTCTCTTGAACTCTCAACTCACAGGCAGTGGCCTCCTTAACAACTCTATATGGATAGTTATCTAATAAGCAACTTAAATTCAACATTGCCAAAACTGAACCTCTGACCCTGTCCCTCCATCCACAGTCGCAATTCCATCCTTTCAGTCAAATCTCAGCATCTCCTTTGAGTCCTCTCCTCTTAAAAGCCACATCTAACCCCTTACACTGATTTATAGAACACTCTAATCCACCCCACCTTTTTTACCACCTCTACTGGTGCTATTACACCGTATTTTATTTTATTGTTTTAATTACTGCAATAAGCTCTCCCAAATGGTCTGCTTTTCTCTTTTTTTCCACTTTTAACATGACATTTACACAAATCAAACTGTTGTTGTTCTACTCAAAACCCTTTACAGAGTCCACATTTCACTCAGGGTTGAAGGCCTTAGGATGGCCAACAAGGACCTTGTTAAGGCTTTTACCTCCTCTCCTGCAAACTACCCCACTCATTCTACTCAGGCCACACTGGCTTCTTTGTTCTTCTCTGAATTCAGAACTACACTGCTGTTCTTTCTCAGATGCTGGCAGACATCTAAATCTTTGCTCAAGTCTCACTTTCTAAACAAGGCCTCTATGACTTCTGCACTAAGTCTCAAATCTCACTCTTCATTTATCCTCCTCGTTTTTTGCTCATATCAGAGTCCTAGGCAGACTCACAAGGGAGCTCCACTCCACCCCTGTGGATCCCCAGCCTCCTTCCATTAAGGGTTCCTGTCCCAACTGCTACCTCCGAAAACCTTTCCATTTGGCCAGTGAATATTGGCAGGGGGAGGGTAAACAAAGGATGGAGAAAGGTATATCTGCTTTAAAGTGGCTTGGCTATGAAGTAATATGTATACTATTTCCAAAAATTCTATTTCTGAGAACCAATCATATGGCCCTATCTGGCCTCAAGGATGATGGGTTACATAAACTAGTTATATACCCTAAAAGAAAAAGGAAAGTAGATCTTAGTGAGCACTTCAATCACCAGTTATCTCTGTTCCCCTTTTTAATGCATACAGCACACTCAACTCCTCTCACCATATTACATACACCCAGCGAGAAAACCTGTGGTCTACCCAGACAGTGTGTCCAGGATCTCTGGATCTGGCACACTCAGGACCACAGCTAACTCCTCATGATGCCACCTATGAACTAAAAAGGCAAGGCATCTGTGCCTTCTTTTCCCACTCCCAATACATGATGGTGGGACAGGGACAGGAGTTTCTTCCTTGTCCAACATCCTCCTTACCCAGGTAGACTCTGTCATGCTTCTCAGGGCTGAAAAAACTCTTCCATGTACCAACACACCCTGCCAGAGGAAGATGTGGGTTTTTCTAAAGTGGATGTACAGCTCTAGTAGTCAAAGACTTGTTTAGTATAGACTCATGGACTGTTTTAGTCTACTTCCCTTGAAAACAGCATCCTCTTAAAAACGTGAAACTATTTGTTTCCTATCAGTCCCATGTGCCAGGACTCACACAGATCTTTGCTACCATGTCTCTTGCTCTTAACTAAGAGAAGTCACCTAGGACATATAAAACAAGTCCTAATTTTGGCTGCAATAAAATAACTTAGAGAACTGTGAGAAACCATCTATATCTAGGTTTCTCAGATACCAACAATAAATCAAGGTAAGATCAAGGTGACGCTGACAGGCAGCTGAGAACAAAGACTCATACCCTTAATCTAATCTTTGTCACTGGACTAGTCACCTATTTAATTAGAGTTTCCTAGGCCTTCCTTTCTGCCAGATTTTTCAACTCTTATTTCTTACTCTCTAGACCCTAGAAGCAGCCTGTTCTTCCTTTCAATGCCCCAAGTGTCAGAACTTTCTTGATTCCCTTTCCTTTTCTGTCTGCAGACTAGCCAATTCTTTCCAGTGCTCATGTTTCTTGTAGTATCTCACTTAATGTCTCACACTCTGATAAAACATTACAATGTTCTATCTAGACAAAATTCCGCTGGTGAGGCTGCCTTCCAAGTTCCTGCAGATGACGAATTTACCACACTTGTTACCACTACACAATATGGATTTCTGTCTTTCCCTGCTGCCAGTGTCATTTCCTTATCAGTGTGGCAAAAGACTTCTAAGTCAATGCCACAAATTTTAAGGTCTTAACAGACTCCACTTCTAATACTAGCTAGTGCAGCCAAAGCTAAAACTTTACTTATCACAAAGTTTTTATCATGTTCCCATACCTATCAAGCAGGCTGACAGATACTCTTCCCTATTCAGCCTTCGGATACAGTTTACTTCATGGCTTCACTCTCCTGGAGTCTTAACGGAATTTCTCCAATTAAAGAAACAGATAAGGAACTTTACAAATCACTGTCTTGTACTGGTAAGACATATGGCACCCTGTGCACATTTCACTAAGGTTAACAATTCACCTAGTCTCACCTAAAGGGGACTACGAAGCATAGTCTAGATGTTTAGGAAGACAGTGAGGTTAGCAAGCACTGGTGGTCTCTATCGTATTCTTTAAAACTTAAGCTCTGCAAGTGCAGGAATCTCTGTCTGATCTATACATAGATTTATCCATGTGTCTATTATGTTACCTGGCACACATAGGTGGTCAAAAAAATATTTTCTAAATGAATGAATGGAATAATACAATTAATCTAAGACATAGTACTATTATGATATTTTTTAATTAAAAGTAAACTAAATGGACTAGGTACTGAAAGAATATTGAGTTACACTGTAGTTACTTAAACAGAAGTTTCTAGAAAAGTCAAACTAAACTTCTAAGTACTAAAAATTAAATCAAATCTACAATCTACTATGTAAATTCATATACAAGCTGGTTAAACGCACTAAACTCATTTGTTGTAAATATATGAAAACATTCAAGTATTAGCACAGATACAGTGAACAACTTCAAAGAAATTACTACTAACCTGATTATACACATTTTGTTAGGTGGAAACTTTTCTACCCAGCCTCAACAATTCACCAACATCTTTTGCAAAGGACCAGGGGACTGTATACTCAGAATCTTAATTTTGAAAACAAATTACAATGTCAACACCCACACACTGCCAGTATGCACTTGTTCATAAAGAATACACGCACCCACAAAAATTCAAAGCTGGTACATATGATACCAGCTTCAAAATTATATATGTGGATAAAACTAGAGTTTTCTTAAATCTAAAGTCAGTATAACAAAAATATTTTCATGAAACAGAAAAAAAGCTGAAATAAAAGTAAAACCAAACTGAAATCTACTTTGAAGATGAAAAAAAACCTTAAGAATTCATTTGTGATTTGCATACTTTTCTGTATGCAATTTGTACCCGCCTGAAAAGGGTATATGGAGAGGTGCTGACTGACCTGATAGTGGAGGAGGCCCACACCCAAGGAGGGAAGGGAAGCCCAGGGACAAAGGGTGGACCTGAGCAGAGCACTAGCCCCAAGAAAAGCCCACAGCTATAGGAAACTGTAAAAACCAGCACAGATCTTGTTCTGAAAGTGACTCCTTCACAGCAAGCTAGAGTTGTAGAACAAACCCAGTGCAGCACCTGCCGTATTCCCAGAAAGTGTTTAATCAGATGTCATCTGGGGACAGAGTTGATTGTTTAAAAGTGAGCCAAAGAACAGCTAAGGAACAACTCCATTTCAGGATTCTCAGTATTCTCCTTTCACAGGACTGGGTGAGAGATAGCCATAGGAGACAGCCATAGAGAGGGTATAGGCCAGACACAGCTATAAACCCCCTGAGAAGTTTAAGTGCGGCCCTGGAAGGCTTATGGGCCTTGCTTATGCTCCATAATTAGAAACCAGCCCAGGTCAGTGTGGCTTTCAGAGGAGACTGGATCTGAATGTGTTGGCATTAAGTCCAACAGCATGCTTGAACCCATGTCCTATGCCCAGATCTAGCAGAGAAAGGAGAACTGATCGCTTTTCACATCTATCAATGTGAGCAAGTATATACATTGGCTTGTAGGGTTGCCACAGTCTTTGGGTGTACAAACACAGGGCCTCTGCCCTCTACAAACAGAGAATCTGACAAATCCATCAACTGTAAGACTTAGTGGAGAAAAACATGACTTGCTAGATTCTGTGACTACAGATCCTGGAAAGAAACCACTCATTCAAAAACACAGAGGAATTTTCCAACTGACTCAAAAATTTTTTTCTTGTTTTTTTTCCCCTTCATTGTTTTCTTGGGGTTTAGGATTCGTTCACTTTTTATTTTCTTTTGTCTTTCTTGCTCTTAGCATTTGTTTTCTATTCTTTTTCTCCACTCCCCCTTAATTTTGCTGTTTTTTCCTTGTTCTTTTTCTTGTTCATTTTTTGCTGTTACTATTATCTGATATTATTAATTGCCTCGGCCACCAGAGTGCTGGGATAACAGGCATGCACCACCATGCCCAGCAGCAACAGGACTTTCATCTCACTTTTTTCTCTTCCTGTTCAACCTCCACTGCTTAGTATTTCAAATTCTACTATTCTCATTCTCTAGTTCCCACCCTCTCTACCTTTATTCATATAAAGCTTTCTGAATCTTTAGATCGTTAACTCCATGCTATTACTGTTAATTACTGTTCTATTATTCGTAAAGTTATTTCATTTAGATGTTTACTGAAGGTCAGTATCTGTTTTGTCTTAGTGTTTATGATTATAAATCTCTTTTCTATGGTTAGGACTAGTACATTATTTGACCTTTGGGTATGTCAATATCCACTTTGTCTTTGGTGCTGTTATCATTGCTGATTTTATTACTATAGTCAAGGTGACACAGTTGATACTATCAATTAACTTTTTTCTTTTTGAGACAGGGTCTCGCTATGCAGTTTAAGCTGGCCTTGAGCTTACTTTGTAATCCAGGCTGGCCTTGAACTCGCAACAATCCTGTCTCAGCTTCCCAAGTGCTGGGATTACAGGTGTGTGCCACCATGCCCAGAGATGCTATCAATTAACTTTCTGTGTGTGCCAATGTCTGGACTGCCATGGTGTCATTAACAATAATATAGTGCATTCCTAGAGAACCGGGTACTAAGCCAAATGCACTATAGCTTCTATCAAATTAAAAGAGTGTGGCTGGATCTTGGGGTAGAGTCAAAGATCTCTAGTTAGCCAAGCCCAGAGTGCATCACTAAAAAGCAGACACTAACTAAAGAGGTCTCCACGCTGGCAACAAAATCTTCCACTATAATCAACCCACAAGCCTCAATACATGCATGTGCAGGTGCATGCACACATACAAATAAACAAACAAAAAACAGAAACATGAGAAGACAAGGCAACAAAACACCTCTGAACTGCCAGCTCCCCCAAAGCTGATCCATGGACATCAATGGAGAGAAAATCCAAAGATACCTAACTGAATAATTTGAAAGGGTAACAGAGGAAATTTTTAAAAATCAGTAAGGTATCTGGAGATATAACTAAATAGATAATTTGGACCTAATAAAACAATGAGCAGGCCTACAAAGCTAGCAAAGTTAAAATGATGTAATACATGAATGTACAGTATAGAAAGGAATCAGAATCCATAAAAAATACCAAACAGAAATTCAGGAGATTAAAAATTATATTGAAAGTATGGGCAGCAGAAATGACCAACGTAATACAGTGTTAGAACTCCAACTCAGGGCTGTTATCATGGATCCAACAGCTGCTAGATGATACAAACAAGACTAATCTAAAACTAACTGGAATTAGTAAAAAAGATCAGATAACAGCATTTAAAAACCTGTTTACAGAAATAAATGCAAAAACCTGCCAAAGATGGGGAAAGAATTTAACACAGAGATAAGTAAGCCATAGAGAAGCCTTAATAGTCACAATCTGAAAAAGAACCTCTTCAAATCACAGTTATCAAAAGCCTTTGAAGAAAAGCATAATGCATTGGTGAAGGACATGAAAACACACTGGAGTTGCAGCAGACTTCTCAAAAAGAACCTTAAAGATCAGGAGAACTTGCAGTGAAGTATTCAAGCCCTGAAAGAAAACAACTTCTAACCCAAACTGATAAATCCTGCAAAACTATCTCTCAAACTTGATGAAGAAATAAGATATTCTGATTAGAACAATCACTTTAAGAAATTCATGACCAGCGGAGGGAAAGAAAATAGTGGATGGGTTTTCAGTAGCAAAACTCAGCCTCTTTAGATCCAAAATTTAGACACTGGAAAATAACAACTTGTCAAAAAAAAAAGAGAAGCAGATCACTGGGTCAGGAATGAGCTAACAGAAAAAATTAGAAGCTAAAGAGAAGCTGGACAGATGGTCCACAAGAAGAAAGAAAGGAAACAATCGACTCTCTCCTCAGCTCTCCTGGCTCATGTCATAGGGAACTAGGTTCCCCAGAAACAAGATAAGCACCGAGAGCTGGGAGATCCAGGGAGAAATGGGCATTGGAGTCCAAGGCTTTTCTAAAGTGCACAAACAGCCTGGGATTTTGCCCTGAGGGGACTACTTCAACAAAGCAGGTAACAACAGGAGAGGGACTGAAACATGACTATCTAGTATATCAGTAGAGAATCCTCAATGAGGTGCCAATTGGGGAAGGGATCAATTATTTAAGTCTGAGACTCAGAACAACCAAGAAACACTTCAAAACTAAAAAACACTTCAAGGTTCCAAGGATTACCCTCCCATAGTGACTGAGTGAAGAGACAACCAAGGGGAGACAGCTGTGGACACAGAGCTGGCTTGAAAGAGATCCCCTGAGACATTCAACCTCAGGCCAGGAAGGACATGGCACACCCTTGCAGCAAGAAACCCACTGCACTCAGAAAAAGCTCCATCTGAAAAAGCCCACCGGCATTAAGTGCCTGAACACTTGCCCTGTTAGCCTACATCTAACACAGATTTGAGGCCTGACTGCCTTCCCTATCCATGAGCATAAGCAAAAACATATCTCACTGTGGACACTGCCAGAGCGTTTGGAAACAGGGCCCTAGAATAGGGGTAATCTCACAAATCCAATCTCACAAATGAGACTTTCAGGACTCCAAAACTACAGATCCTACAAGAAAACCACTCATTCAAAAATATAGGAAAAAATTATTTTTTTCCTGGTTTTGGACTCATTTGCTCTTTTTGTCTTTTTTCCTTCTTCTTCATGCTCTTTTTTTCTTTTTATCTTTTTCTAATTTTATTCTGCATATTATGTTCTGTTTTCCTTTTATCTTTTATTTCTCATTTTTTGGTTACCTTTTGTAATTCTATAAATATTCTTCTACTCCACAATAGGATCCTGTCTCACTTTTCTGTTCTCATCTCCCACTGTTTAATTTTTCAAAATTTTCTTTTTTGCCTTTTTCCCTTCCTAAACTCCCATATCTTTAAGAGTATAACTACTAAGCTTTATTAATCTTCAGAAAGATACCTAACTCTATGTTACTACAGTTGAATTCCTTTCTATCATTTGTGGAAGTATAGTTATCATATTTAGCAGACAGTTACTGAATGTTAATATTCCCTTTGTCTTAGGGTTTATACTATAACCATACATTTCTAAGGTTAAAGATATACATTAATGGTTCTTAAGGTATGTCAATATCTAGTCTGACTTGCACAATATTATTGTTGCTGACTTGATATTGCCAGGATCACATACTTACTGCTACTAATAGGTTTTCTGTATGCCAATATCTCGACTACCTTTGTGACATTAATAATACTGAGATCCAGAACTGGATGCTGGAACAATACATTAATTCCCCCCACAAATTAACTGAGATCACCGGATCTCAAGACAGAGGCAAAGGACTACAGCTAGCTACACCCTGAGTGCATCAGTGCAAAGCTAAGTGAGCAGATCTCCATACTAGCAACAAAGTCTTTCCACTAGAACTGACTGATACCTAAGCTCAAAACAAAACAAATAAAACAAATACATGAGAAAGTAAGCCAAGAAAAAGCCTCCCAAAGCTACCACATCCCCCAAAGCTAATCCACAGAGCACTGAAGGGGAGGAAAGCAAAAGCCACACAGTTGAATTATTAGAAAGGATAGCAGAGGAGATTAAAAACAGATCAGTGACTTGTGTCAAGGGCTCACAGAAAATATAACTGATCAGATAATAGAGGTAATAAACAAAACAATCAGGGAATTTAGAGAAGACACAATAAAAAGAGCTGATACAAAACATCAATGACCAGTTTAGCAAAGAACTAGAGTCCAAGAAAAGGTTTCAAAAGAAATACAGGAGAAAGAAAAAAAAAAGAAATCCACATTAAAATTTTATTTAAATTATGAGCAGCAGAAGTGACCAATCAATGTAAGGACAGAATATCAGAAGACAAGGATGCTTTCAAACACCAATTACTCAGAAATGCCTTAAAGTAATAAGAGACTATGAAAAATGCATTCAGAAGCTGTTAGATAACACAAAAAAGATTAAGTGGAATAAGTGAAAATCAGAAGACAGCACAAAAGGCATAAAAAACTTGTTTACAGAAATAAGAGCAAAAACTTTCCTAATATTGGGAAAGAATTAAGTGTACAGGTAAGTGAGGCATAAGAAAACCAAGGAGTCACAATCAAAACAGAACCTCTCTGCTTCACATCATAGTCAAAATACTAGAAGTCCAACACAGGGAGAGAATCTTAAAAGCTGTAAAAGAAAAGCAACAAATCACTTACAAAAGTAACTCCATTAGAATTACAGCAGACTTCTCAACATGAACCTTAAAGGCCAGGAGACCTTGAGGTGTTTCAAACCCTAAAATATAACAACTTCCAACCCACACTGATATATCCTACAAAACTTTCTCTCAAAAGTAGTGAAGAAATAATGTACTGTATTTCCATGACAAAGAGGACCTCAAGAAATTCATGACCACCAAACTAACACTGCAAAAGGCTGTCAAGAGTAACCCTGAATGGGACAGTGAAGCTAACAATGCCAGAACACCTAAAAGAATGAATAGACCAGACAGGGTGAGCAGTCAAGCAAAGGAAGAAGGGGTTAGCAACTGGAAAAGCATGACAGGAATAAGTCAACACCTTTCAGTAATGACTCTCAATGTGAATGGTCTGAATTACCCAATTAAAAGGCAGAGATTGGCAGGATGGATAAAGAAACAAAACCTAAAGGTATTATACAAGAAATACACTTCACCCAAAAGAAACTCATAGACTAAAAATCAAAAGATGGAAAACAATTTTCCATGCAACACAAACACAGAAAAAAGGAGTAGTTATCCTGATTTCACACAAGTAGGTTTTAAACTGAAACTGATAAGAGGCAAAAATGTCACTACAAATTGGTTAAGGGAAAAAGATAACAATTATAAACATATATGCACCAAGGAAATACTTCAAAGAACCAACAACTGGGATCTCATCTTACTGAAAAGTTTTTGCACATCTAAAGAAATCACCAGCAGAGTAAAAAGAAAACCCACAAACTGGGAAAAAATCTTAGCTGGCTGTCCTTTGGACAAAGGTCTTCTATCTAGAACATACAAAGAATTAAAAAACATCAACCTCCCCAAATTCAAAAACCCACCCTAAAATGGGCATCTGAGATGAACACACACTTCTCAGATAAAGAAATACAAATGGCAAATAAATACATGAGAAAATGTTCAACATCATTAGTCATTCAAGAAATGCAAATTAAAAATAACACTGAGATTTCATCTCACCCCAGTAAAAATGGCTACCATTAAGAAATCAACTAATAACAAATGCTGATGAGGCTGTGGAGAAACAGGAACTCTTCTCCACTGCTGGTGGGAATGCAAACAGTAAAACCACTGTGGAGATCAGTTTGGAATTTCTCAACAAACTAGGTCTAGAGATCCCATTCAACCCAGCTATTGCCCTTCTAGGTATTTTCCCAGAAGATATGAAAACATCATATCACAATGATATATGCACACCCATGTTTATAGCAGCACAATTTGTAATAGCTAAATTGTGGAAGCAACTCAAATGTCCATCCACTGAGGATTGAATAAAAAATTTGTGCCATTTTTATATAATGGAATATTGCTCAGCTATAAAGAAAGATAAACTTGAGGCTTTTATAGGTAAATGGTCACAAGTAGAGACCATACTCATAAGTGAAATAAATCAGACATACATGTATAAGCAACGTATTGTATTACTAGTGTAAGAACCTGAAAGTGTGAATAAAAATTAGGTATGACAAGAATTGTGAAATGAAAAGAAACTGCTCAAAAATAAAGAGCAACTGGAATGAGGGAAAAGAGAAAAGGAAGGGATAATTATATATGTATGCATATGCAGGATAGCTAAGATAGTTGTACAACTGACTTCTATCACTTTATTGAAAGGAATAGTTAATGATTAATTATTTGATCAATATTACATGTCTATATTTGTTTTCCTGAGTATGCACTTTGAAGTTATCAATATGTATGTAATACAACAACCATTGTTAATTCTCTGTTACCCTGTCTGTAATTCAGGCTTGTACTATTCTTATGCTACTTTGTAAATGGTTGTTCATTAATATATTTTCATTCTTTTACTTTTAAAATTTAAAAAAATAAACATACATGCATCAAACACTGACATACTCAACTTCAAAAACAAACAGTACTGGACATAACAAAATCAGATAACAACATAATTATAATGGGGGACCTCAATACTCCACTGTCACGAAGATGTCAACAAGACAGAAAAAGCAACAAAGAAATACCAGAGTTGAACCAATTTCTGAACAAATGGATTTAATAGATATTCATAGTGTTCCACCCAGAACATATCTATCTTCTTAGTAGCACATGGAATTTCTCCGAAACAGACCACATGCTAGCCCATAAAGCATATGTAAGTAAACATGAAACAACTGAAATTATCCCATGCACATTATCAGACCACAATGCAAAGAAACTAGAAATCAGTAACAAAAGAAACCACAGAAATTATGCAAACATATGGAAATTAACACATTTCTGCCAACTTGAACCACACTGTTGGTTGGTACATGCATGACTGTCCCATGAGGTAGCCTGCACCACAAGTAGGTAGCTATTTAATACCAGAAAACAGAATTCAAATCAGAGCTGCCCAGCAATAAGACATAAGAATGATGGCCCTGCCGTGAATATGTTAAACCATACTCTCTCGAATAATCAATGGATCACAGAAGAAGTCAAGGAAGAAATTAATTCCTCGAATCAAATGATAATGCCACTACAACATAATGAAACCTAGGGGATGCAATGAAAAAGAGTCCTAAGATGCAAGTTCATAGCAGTGAATGCCTATCTCACAAAAACAGTGAGCACAAATAAATAACCTAATGATACACCTCGAAGTCCGAAAAGAAAAAAAGAAGAATTTAAATCCAAAGCTAGTACAAGGAAGGAAATTATAAAGAAAAGAGAGGAAGTAAATTAATGAAATTGAGACTTAAAAACAATACAAAGAATCAATGAATCAAAGAACTTGTTCTTTGAACGAAAAAAATAAAACAGACAAACACCTAGCCAATCTTGAGATTGGTTTGTTTTGCCATGCTGGAAATCAAACACAGGGCACCATGCATGGCAGGCATGTCTTCTACCCCAGAACGACATCAGAGGTTTTCATTTAAAAGACCAAGGGGGGCAGGGTGAATCCCTAGCTATTAAAGCCACTTAATACATGAAGTCCAATAGGATGCATAGTCCTAAGAACCTAGATTCTGAATTATACTTCTGACTCTATATAGTATATTCTACCATTAAAACTAAAAGAAAGGCTTTAAAACAAAGTCTAGAACAACTTTTTGGAAAGAGTACGGCATCTTAAAAACTCTAGAAAAAAGAGAAAGAAAGAAAAATAAGCATCCCACAAAATTTATAAATACCACAAAAAGGGCAGATATCAGTGTCCACCCAACTACTGTTACTTTAAAAACTACTTGTGATTGTAAGTACAACTATGGCCAAAAGCTCAAAAATACAATGTTATTCCTAACATAAAAGCTACAAAAATTTAAATCCTTCATTTCATGTTGATTTCTTTGTAACATTTAAACCCTATCAACATGAAGAAAAGCTACTTGAAAACAGAACTTTAAACCTTATGGAAAGTTCAAAATAGTAAGTATAAGGGAGGGGCACACCTTGTACAGTTTTAAAATCAGAAGAAATCTACATTTTACTCTGGGAAGGCAGCATCATAAAATTTCCATCTTACTGAACAAAAGAGACTACTTCAAATGCAATAATCTCTCCATCTCCAAAATTCTGTTTTTAAAACTCAGTGTGGAAAAATTTCATTAGACCGCATCCTTCTCAGGCAGGGTATGCTTCAAGATCCTGTCACGGTATAGCTCAGTGGAATAAGCGCTTGCCTAGCAAGCGCAGGGTCCTGAGTTCAATTCCCGGTACCGCAAAAAAAAAAAAAAAAGAAGTTCACTGCTTTAAGATCCTGTCACAGGTGCTGTTACAGATGAGACAGACAAACTGTCAGAGACACAAGCTGAAAGACAAAGCAGTTACCCAAGAGGAATGTTCCTTCATCTGGTGCTGGTTGCTATGAGGCCCACTGGCATGGCCACGCCAAAAGCAATTCTGGCAGAGCTGGTAGTTGTGGCACTGCTGGCATCGGTATCGGAAGCCCATCATGCTCTCACAGCGACAGTAGGAGCACTCCACAGGGTGGAAGACTGGTGACCCAGAAAGACAAAAGGCAAGGAAAGACAAAAGAATTATGTCATCTGGAGAAGGAAGTCAGAACAGAAGAAAACCAAATCTAATATAAAAGCCAAGGTGGAAACAAAATTATAACCAAAGAATCAAAGTTGTCTCCTTTTTGTCAGCAAGGTATTTCTGAAAGATTGTAAAAGAGCTAATAAGAGTGTGTGCTTGAAATTAAAACCATATTGTTTGGTATAGTTCCCTCTAGAGAAACAACTCTGAAATCAGTCTGGAGTGAACATCAGTACAGACAATATTCATAATTCTATAGTCTAGCATTACAGTAAATGATACACATGTATTAATATTATATTATCAGATGCCCACATGTAGTGGTGCATGCCTGTAATCTCAGCATTCAGGGGGCTGAGGCAGGAGGACTGTTTGAAGTTCAAGGCCAGCCTGAGATACAAAGTGAGTTCAAGGCCAGCCTGAACTGTATAGTGAAACCCTATCTCAAAAAGATTAAAAAAAAAAAAAAAAGATGTATTCTGATAACTTGGGTTGCACAGGTATGTCTATGTGATTTTATTCTAAGCCAACCAGAAGCCCTTGCTTGTAATAGTGAAATAGACCCAAGATGAGGAAGATCAACTACTAGTAAGAAAAGGACTATTCAGATCCTGGTAAAAGTATTGTTTTGATAAAGTACATCACATAAAAGCTATCTTCTTATATATTATACACTTGGATTTATAAACCAATGTTTTAAAAGTACAAATTCAGCTTCAGAAAGTAAATATTTGTCATTCTGAAAGGAATTTCAAAGCCAAAAAACCTAAAAATACTGTAATTTTAGAATTTATTTTCCACTGTAAGAATTAAGACATATAAACAAATATTAAGGTGATGGGTACAATGTTTTATTTCTAGATATAATTCAATGATTTCATAACATCTGTCTCCAAGGAAAAATAGTATCACTAACCATAAAAGGCTGTAATCAATATAATACATGACTCACAAAGATACAATAAAAAAATCATATGGATGATATACATCTTGACAAATGAGGTTCTTTTTACTTCTCACAGCAGAAACGAAGTTATTTTATGAAAATTAACTAGATGCGAAACTACTAAAACACTTAAGGTTATATAAAAGCACTGTCTTCAAAGAGCCTATAATACTGGTATAATTTAGCAATTTAAATCTCTATTCAAAAATTTTGCTAAAAAATTTAGCAGTTTTAGTTCAGTCAAAAAGATTGTCATCTTTAAGAAGATAATCCTAAACCAGGGGTAGTGGCACATGCCTATAATCCCAGCACTTGGGAGGCTGAGGCAGGAGGATCATCATGAGTTTGAGGCCAGACTGGGCTACATAAGGGAGTTCAAGACTAGCCTGCCCTACATAGTAAGACTGTCAAATAAAATAAGTTAAAATAAAATAAAGATTCCTAAATCTGAGACACTTGTGAATGAAAGCTATAGTTGAGCAGAAGACTGAGAAGTTAAAAAAAAAAAATGTATGGACAGAAGGGGTAGGGGAAAAAGTACTAGAAAAGGGGAGGGAGTGAGGACTTTCCTTTGTAGTAGCTTCTCAACTGGCTTTTGTTCTTTTTCATGGGATGAGAGATAGGGACTAGCCTGGAGAGGAGGAAAGTCGCATAGAAAAGCTACAGCCTTCCCTTTAATAAAATCAACCTAAATAAGGAGATAAATTGATGGCAACAGCAGAAAATGTTAAAGTTTCTAAGAAATGAGTACCATTTCAACTCACACAAAACAAAGATTTAAGCCAAATTATTACTGAGGATACAAGAGTACATTCAAGGTAAAGCTGTTTAAAAATAAAAGATATAGGAAACTAAGTACCACACTGTATCTTAGCTATTTTTCTTTAAATTATTCAAAAGTAATTATAGCTTCAGTGGTTAATACTGCACATATCCAATTTATTAGAGCTATGATTCTGACAAATTAAATAGGATAAAAGATACATCATGGGTAAGCCAGGTGGACTCAAGTAGACAATGATCTTCTGTGATCTCAAGAGAGAAAAAACCCTAGCCTAAACCACCAAGTTTTACGATCTGTTATTATTTCTTGGCATTTTAGCTAAATAAGAGGCCTATTCCTTTTTAGAAACAAATATTCTTCTTTGAAAGCTAAAATCACTAACTCTGAATGCTAACGGTTAAAGACACTTCAAATAAGCAGTCCCAGTATTCCCTATAGCATAAGAAATTGAACAGTAAGAGTTCTGCTCACCATTCTCAACATGGGCAAGCCTGTGCATGAGAGGTAGCCAGACAAGGCACTGCGGGGGAGGATCGGCCATCATTGTGTCTAAGAACATATTCAGCATTATCTTTTTCTGTAAACAGAAGAAAAACAAATATTATCTTTTAAGTATCTCTGAACTTCAAGATTACATTAATTTAGTTTTCTCTCAACTAAGTATGAATACACTGTATGTGAAATTTTCTAGCAAAATGATATTGTACATTATTACAATCACTACTATAAACGATATTACATATGACTACTACATAAAATGCATTTCCATATATAGTATTTTATTTGCATCCTAAGATTACTGTATAAAGTAAGCAAGTTGAGTACTGGTGTCTTTATCTGACAGATGAGAAAACAAGACCCAACGCATTTCAATAACTGGTAATGGCTCTATCCAAACCAGACACAGTGCCAGGACTAGAACTCTGAGGTCTTGGTTGCCTACAATACTTCTAGCATTCCCAACAGTGCCTGGCACACAGTGGAGACTTAATTAGTTGTTGATGAATAAATAATCAAGCAAAGGCCAAATACTCTTAGACATTACTCTTTAAAATAAAATAAAATACTCTTAGACATTATTTAACAACTTATCTACAGAAGAGAAAATAGAAGCTTAGGGTACACTGCATTTTTCTGTTCTTTTCAAACAGACAGAAAACTTCCATTTTATGTGAAACACTAACATGATTATGCCCTACACAAAGTTACATGATGTAGCTAGAGCAAATTTTCAATCATATTTCAAATTAATAAATTTTTCTTTTTATTTCTGCCAACCCACAAAACACCTTTGTAGCCACAAAGGGAAAGAAAAAAGGAGCTTAGAGTGCCGTGCAACTTGACAACATGTTCCGTAATTTATAACCTGGACGCAGGGGCCCTGCTTCACACTCCACTCCAAAGAAGAGTAGAGAAGCACCACATTAAAAATCTAGACAAGGTGCAGCAAGCTGCCAGAAGTCAGATGTGAGGCCAGTGCTGCCAGGGGAAGGAAGGAAAAGACTGAGATCTGTGCAAGAAAGAGGAGGGGAAAAAAAAGGAAGCAGCCCAGAGTCATCAGTTCCAGTTCTTTCCTCATCTTTGTGCTAGTGCAAAGGACACCCACATTTCTGCTGTTTCTGAGACTCTGGTGGAGTCTAGGAGGAATGAGTGAACAATACTAAAAATCAGAATACAACTTAACATTTGAATGGAAGGAGACATGGAAAATACCTCATACTGTGGACACGCAAGTAACCAACAAATCAAAATGAAACCAAAAGTGTCACAACTACTGAGAAAAAAGATGCTAGGTCAGCAAAAATTAGCTAGGTCAGCAAAAATTAAAATGTATCCCAGCCTTTATAATAAATTTAATATTCAATATTTCTATACCTTTATATATTTATTTAAAATTAATTTTTACAAATCTTGCAATCTGAATGCTATTCTGGTGGACTGACAACTGGTGGTCAACTTGTAACACCCAGCATGGTGCTGGGTGTGGGAGGCCCACCTGAGGATTGTTGCCAGCAGCATAAGCAGCAGAACTGGAGAGGAAGAAGTTTAGAAGCTGTTGGGAAGCTGTTACGGTGCTGCTGGTTCTCTTGGATTATTGTGCTGGAGGACCTTGTCATGCTGGCTTTCCTGATGAACTTGGCTGTTCTCATCAGAGAAGGAACTTGGGACCTTACTGTTGTCACTATGAATGGCTATGGTTCACTTTGGGGTAGCTCTGGTCCTCACTTTGAACACTGCTTCCTCACTCCAGAGGTGCATTGCTCAGTCTCCTGGAGCAGCTTGTCAAGTTGGCTTTCCTGATAGGATCTTGACTGTCCTCATCCTTGGAGGAGCTCAGGAGCTCACTGTTGCTGAGAACAGCTATGGTACTTTTCAGGGGAGCTCTGGTTCTTACTTTGAACATCACTTTCTGGCTCTAGTTCAGAACCCTCAGCCTGCTAGCACAGATCCTTCATCCCGCTGGCAGACTTTCTAGCTTCCATCACTGGCCTTTGGGCCTTCCCAGCCAATCCGTGAAACAGGCCTGCATGAGACATTGTCATGGGCTCTGAGCCTCCAGGTGGACTCATGAGAAGCACTGTGATGGGCTCTAGGTCTTCAGCTGGACTCATACAGGACACCACCGTGGGATCCAGGCCCTCAGCTGGATTCTTTGGTCTTTAAATGTGTGGAAAGATTTCCTACACTGTCTCTTTGTATATGATTCTTTGGGTGACTATTGTAAATAACCTTATAAAATATGTGTCCTGTATTATATTGTTCCCCCTTGCAAAGCCCCAAACAGCTACTTTTTCTAAAATATTTTGATTCATCAATGAAATAATTTTTATAAATCTTTAAAATGAAAATTATATTTTGGGGATAAGATCCTTATATACGCACTCAGGATCAATTTCCAAAAGTTAAAGCAAGTCCTAAGGTTCTACAGAAGCATGACGCATGAAAGTGGAGAAGCTGTGTCCCAGTCCTCTGTCTTCCATCAACCCTGTGACTTGAGGAAAATACTGAACATTTCTGGGTTTCAGTTTTCTCACCCTGAAAGACTTAAACAGTGGTTTACGTGTGGTCAGGCCTCTTGGGAGAGTCTTAACAATTTTTAGACAGTTCATGAGCCAAAACTGCTTTTATAATACTAAGGCACGATATGCCTGCCACTTTCAATCTGGTCCTCTCATTAAGTATATAGTGGAGCTTTCCAGAGGCAAGAGGATCCAGCCATAATTACCTGAAAAGGTTATGAAAAGACTTTTCCCTCTTACAACTACAGAACTGTGTGAAACCAGATATTTTCCCCATACTTTAACCGAAACAACATATCACAAAAGGTTGAATCCATAAGCAGATATGACAATCCAGTAATGTTCTACTAAGCCAAATCTTTGGAAAAGTACTACAAAGCACTAGCATTCTTTCCATTAAAAATTTTTGTTTTGGAATAGATATTTTTTCATAAATGCGTTATTTATGTTACTATGCAATAGGTTTATCAGTTATCTTTCATAAATATTTTTCATAGATGCGTTATTTATATAAGCATGTTTATCGTTGCTTTTTTAGTAACAATTTTAATCGGTTTATGAAATTTCTCAACTGTCATATGAAAATACTGACATATAAGCCACATAAACAAAAGCTTTTCGTAGTTTTCAATAATTTTTAATTTTGAAGCCCTAAAACCAAAAATTTTTAAATATATTGAGAAAGAATTCCATTTCTAAAATTCTGTGACTCAGTAAATAGCTATGTGAAAGAAAGTCAGGTTGTCTTTCTTTTGTCCTCTGTTTTGTTTTGATTTCCCTCTTCCGTTGACTATATTCTTTGCATTTTTCTATATTTTTATCACATAGCTATATGTATAACAAAAATGAGAGTAAAACTTCAAAAAATGTACATTCTCACTTCAATTCTCATTTTTGCCTATTTTCCTCCATATAATTATGAACATACAGTAGATACAAATTTTTTTATTATTTTATTAAACATTTTGTTTTATACAAGATTTTCATTTCTAATCATTTTAACAGCTGATTGATCCACTGGGCAAAACCACTATGATTTGTACTTTCCTCTATAAAACAGAAGCTGTTTCCATCATCTTACGTGGTCCCATATTTTTTTTCTTAGAAATGAGTGTACCTGTTTGTTTTCCCTTGTTATTCCAATCCTTGACACTACCAATTATTATTCTATATACCATTCTCACCTCCCTCCTTCCTTTTTAAAAAAATGGAGTGGGAACATCCCTTAAGAGAAATACAGTATCATTAAAATAACATTAAAAACTCAAGCAGAATAATTTAGCAATGGATTACCATTACTGCAATCTCCACCTTCACCATTTCCAATATAAACTGTTTCCTAACGTGCAACATGTAAATGTTTCTTATCTTCTGACCTAACACTTAAGCAACGTATGACTGTTTATCTGAAAAACAGCTTTTAGTATCAAGGATTGAATCCAGGTTTTTGCACTAAGCTACATCCCAGCCCTTTAAAATTTTTTTTTATTTTGAGACCAAGGTCTCACCAAGTTGCCAAACTACCGGGCCTAGGCCCAATCTTGTGAGCCCAAGAAGGCTCAGGCCTCTTGAGGTGCTAGAATTGTAAGTATGTCACACCGTGCCCAGCTAAAACAAGAATGACAACAGAAAATGGCATTTTTAGAAAGTTTAAGGTTACTGCTCCGCTGTGGGCCCCGTGGCTGCTCCGCTGAGGGCCCCACTGAGGGTGCCCCACGGACTGGACCTGCCCCCACCCATAGCACGGTGATGGGGCGGAGCCGGGCGGTCCGCTGTGAGCATAGGTGCTCTTCCACCTCTGATCATGGCAGTTTGCATACACCCATGTATGTTATAGTATGGTCTGAGGTAGCTATATCTCTTCCCAAGGCAAGAGTCCAGGGGTATAGTTAAACCCAGGAATACAGTTATTATCACATGGAAGATGACTGATTGAGTGACAGGGCAATGGAGATGAGGGAGGAGAAAATTGAGTGATCAAATGGGCCATCATCTGTGTAACTGAGTAACAAATGTGAGGGTAACATTATGTAGGACAGCATCCAGAGCTAACTCCCTTCTATGTTCTCTATTTTTTTTTTATGTTCTCTATAATTCTGTATTTCCTCAGTCGTTTTTGTATTAACAGAAGGGAAGATAATTTTACATTATACAGCATCCAGTGCTAATTCCCTACTATCTTCTCTATAATTTGGTATCTCCTTTAATGTTTATGTGTTAACTAATATGAAGATAACATTATGTAATACAACATCTAGTGCTAATTCCCTACTATATTCTGTACAATTTTGTATTTTCGGTATTGTTTATGGCTTATTCTGGTTCATATGTCTCCATTCTTCTGTCTTTAAAATAAAAAAAAAAGTTTAAAGTTACAGAAATATTTTATCTGGCAGGTACAAATATAAAACTAGAACCAGTGCTATAGGGTAGGCTTTCAATTACTGGACACCAATCTGCCCATATATTTTAGACTTTGAAACTGATTAATTTAAATAAAAAAAAAGAAAATGATTAATTTATAATGGTACAATACTATAATACTGCTGTGCTTTTTATAAGAAATATTTTTATTTATTATACCTAAAATAAATATTGTAAAAACTCTTAAAATTTTGATATACTATATTTCCTTCATTGCAAAGACTTTCTTTTGAGAAAATTATGGAATAATATAGATAAAAACAATGAAGTTACAAGTACAACCATGAACTTTAAACTTTCAGACTTCAAGTAAAAAATACTAATTTTCTCATGTCATACATGATTTTTAAATAACTTTTTCAATTTATCCAGCAAATTCTTAGTAAGCATCACTCATTCACCAGGTACTCTGTGGTCACTGAAGATATAAAGGCAGAGAACCAAGGTCCTTCCCTTCAGTGCATCCCTGAACTACATGCAGCATGCCACATACTGCAGATGGGGACTGATTAACCTTATACTGAAGGTGTCACAGCATCAGAGAAGATAGATATCTTGGCTGCGATGTGAAACACGAGGCCCCTATTGGAAGGGAGAGAGCTCAGGAGTTTTCTGGCATTTCACTGAGCACCAAAAACAAAGACAAGAAGGATGACTACTTTCACTCACTCTAAATGCAAGTTACTCAGAACAAGAGAAATGCAAATCAAAACTCCACTGAGATAACATTTTGCACCTATCAGATTGGCCACAATTCAAAACCTTAAGAACATGAATACTGGCAACATATGCCAAGGAGAAACATGCTTCTCCACCATCCTGGAGGAGGGCATGTGATCAGTACAACCCTGAGCTCTACAGCACTCAGGAAACTGCAGCCTGCCAGGGGCTAAGGACAGGTCAGCCAAGGGTGTGGCAGTGGGCAACCCAGGAACACAGGCTACTGACAGGACAATGAGAGCCACGATTCCACCCTGGGAACCTCACCCAGCAGGCGGAATGGAGTTTGTAGCTTTTTTTTTTTAAAGAAAAAATAGAGAAACAGTAGAGCTGTACTTTAAAACAGGGATTTTAAACTCAAACTTATGATTAAAAGCAGTAAGACAAAAAGCATTACCCGAGAAGCAGAATCTTCTTTTTTAGGCTCCCCCCGAGTCACTAAGAAACCAGGAACCCTAGGTCCCCAGGAACCCTAGGTCCTCAGTTTTTTCTGCTCTCCCTGAAGACTAGCAAACCATAAGTCAACAGGGTCACAGGGGACATCAGAGGCCCACAGGGGAGCCCTTGCTAGGGTGTGCTTTCAGCAAACACCAGACAAGGCACTGAGCCAATAAGCCCCAACACTTCAAGCGCGGCAGCCCTCAGACTGGGGGGCACAGGACCAAACACATCGGGACCTGCTCTTAGCTCTTGAGCACTAAGAAAGAGAGCCCTTCCTACAGCATGCAGACAGCAAGCACTGCTAACAAAAATCTTTTTTGAAAAAGAAAATCATGGGGCCACCTGTCATTTCTAAGAATTCATTTAGTAGGGTATTCTCTACAATAGGCCTAAGTAGAACAAAACTCACTTCTAGGTCTTTACAATTCTGTTCAAATTAACACCAGTGAAACAGGTCTCATTACTATAGATGAGGTCATAATAAAAACCATTCTATTCATGGTATTTCATCCAATCAAAGATGCACTCATAAGATCACTATTAATTTTTTCTACCACTAAGAAAAACACTCAGCCAATTAAGCTAACTCAATGGTTTAATTAAGTATAATCCTTTGTGAATGTGAATTGGTCACAACAGCCTCTTTATGAACTGAAATTTCTTTCATCTATTCAGAGCGATTTGGCAGTTTTATCTACCTTCACCACTGCCTAGTGCGACAAGAAATTATTTTTGTTCTTATTTCAGTAATTTAAAAAAGATGCAGCTTCACGTATTTGTGCTTATCCTCCTTTTTAAAGATTATGTAAACACCTGGTTGTTGCTTTATAAGAAAACATGGAATTCCTCCACTAATGTCAAACTTACTCCCCTGTGCTCTGTGCTCACATCCTTCCATGCTTACAATAACTTTCCTTGATGCCAAACCACAGCAGACTGCTAGAACACTGGAAATGACAACACACGAAGCACCAAAAGGGGACTTAGCTCAGTTGAACTGACAATATGAACAGCTATGATGAAGTTCAAGCAGATACAGGAAATGATAACTCATCACAACTACTCCCGACCCAGTGCAACTGTAAGATGCCACTGTATACAAGACATCTCAACATCAGAGTTAGAGGTGAAGATGTATCTTCAAATCAGCGAATGAGATGTGCTATTAATCCACACCAAGACTACCTGGATAATGGGCTGCTAATGGTAACTATAAAATCTCCTTAATTAGAACACCTATGAAATAACATATATACACATGCCAGACAATGCTCCTCACACTTTATTAAATGTCCAAGAACGCATGGTCATAACATTCATAAAATGTCTCAAAGTAGAAAGAAAGGTCATCCTGGCAGACAGCAAGAGAAGACAAGCTGGTCATCACAGTGTAATTTGAGGGCCTCTCCAAGCATAAAATATTCCTGCTATTCTAAAAATCAATCAGCAACAATACAGTCCTGTCCTACCTCTCAGTGTCTCCTCTGTGACTCAAGTAGGGTGCAGCACAGCATCCAGGAAAGTGCTGCCTCCTGCAAACACTGACTGCAAGGACCCACCACTCTGCTAACCACTCTCCTGCCTCTCCGTTCCACTCTGCTTGCTCAGAACCCCCTCTCATCCAGACACAATGACTCTAAAATCCCCTGCAGGGTAGGCTAGACTATTCAAACTAAATTAGATACAAATACTTAGAAAACAAATAATAAAACATATGGCAAATCACCTTTCAAGGAAAAACATAACCCTTACCCAAAACTCTGAAGTTTAGAGAAAAACAGGAGAAATTTAAATATATTTAGTGCTTATTTTTACTAATCTTTAAACCTCTAAAATGAGATTGTTAGTTTATAAACTCTGACAATAATATAGTCAGTCTTCTCACCAAAATATTATGATAGGCTTGGAGTGTTTTATTAACATGTATGTATGTTCAGAAAACTGTATCACAATTTACAACTAGAATTTTTCAGTTATTAAAAAATTTAAAATACACCAAAGTAAAGACAATAGTATAACATCCTCTAACTGCAGAAATTCCCAACATGACTAATTTTATTTCAGTTGTGCTTGTAAGCCCTCTCCAACCACTGTCTGAGGAGCAGGGGGGGCTACTGAAGGCTAAACCCAGTGCCTTAGCACTGAGGTAACTACAGCCCTTTTTAGATTTTTTTATTTTGAAACAGGGTCTAAGTTACAAAGAGTTTGAACTTGATCCTCCTGCTTCCACCTCCCAAAGTGCTGGGATTACAAGGGCTCATCGTTGGTCCCAGCTCCCACTGCCATCACTTTGAAGTAAACACCACAGGTATTCAATTCGATCCCCAGTACAAAGAAGGAGCGAGGAAGAGAGAGTGAGGTGAGGGAAGGAGAGAAGGGACTAAAACAGTTAAGTTACAGGTAAGTTTTGTTTAGATTTGTAAGAAACCACCCAGGTTTCTTCCAAAGTGATTTGTTTGTAGTTACTCTACAAAGAGAACTGTAGTTACTCTAAGTCTTCACCCACATTTGGTATCAGTTGCTGAACTGTACATATTTTAATAGATGGGTTCTGTTAACTTATAAATATTTTTAACTTTGCTTGTTTTTTAAACACTACTAATGTTCCAGAGCAACTCTAGTGTATGGGTACCAACCACAAGGTGCTGGTGTGAGACCAAAGAAAAAGAAGCAGACAGATCTAGGATTGCATGAAGTACAATTTACTGGGGGAATTACTGCAGAAGGATGGTCCTGAGCAGCAAGAACACATGGGTCACTACATTTTGGGTTAGAAAGAGGGGTGTATTTGTGGGTAGGGACAGACAGGACTTTATTCTGGTTGGAATGGTCCTCATTTATCTTAAGATAATATCAGAATCAGGAGTATCCAGGAGCCAGTATCATCTGTAAAGCCCCACATGTGCCTCTAATGGTTTTATCTACTTATGCTCTGGTAGGGAACAGTGTAGGAAAAACACTGCAGTCACATAAGATGCACCCGTAACACTAAATCATATACAGCCACAGGCTTATTTTGGGTAAACTATGAAAAAGAATTAAAACAATACTGGAATAAACCAACACATTCAATAATTCTCTTCGTATCATTTTTTTAAAAAGCATTTCTGAGGTACTGCAACACATATATATTACTTGAGAACTATACATATCGCAAAACTATGAATTTAAAAACCATTTACACGAGGAAAACAGGCTTGGAAAAACCACCAAAAACTTACGTAGCTCTGTTAATAGACCAAACAAAAGCAGTAACATACTGATAACAGCATAATTAAATCTCCACAGACCCTTCTAAGAGCCACTACCAGACGATATCCTGCAGCCTTAAATACTGACATTTGCTTCCCTCTTTGGGATAAGGGCAGTGCAACTTTCAACATAAAGCAGTTTTATCAAAACTAATAATCAGATCCAGGAGATGGCTAATTCCATCAATCAACTGTTTTAGTGTGGAGGCAGATGTCTTCACAGATTTTTTTACCCACAGCCACAGATTCATCATCACAGTAGAGACGCTAAAGGAAGGTACTCCAGGACTTCTGGTTGTTTCTTAAGATATCCATACTTTCTCTTTAATTGTGATCATCCAAGCGTCTTTGTTCACTCAGAACATTAATATGACAAGGAAAACTACCTAAGAACCAATAGTGTGACTTCCACTTTGCTTTGGTGTGGTGCTGTCTGATGGCAGATGAGCCAGAAGAAAGGCGCATTAAAGAAACATGCTGTAAGGAACCAACCGTGCAGGGGGCAGAAGCACTTCCCAAGAGAAACACAAAACCCATTAAGTGTAGGAACGCTGTTCACACAGCCTCTCTGCCCCTCCTCCCGTGCTCCTCCTCGCTCTTTTCAGTCATTCCATCAGTAGTTTCTATTTCTTCTGAGGCTTCTTTTTTAAATCATCTTTAAGAACTGTGTCTCTCTAGACTTAGAAGAACTTCTCAAACTTTTCTAAATCTGACATATTTCAAAATGTAGACTTTTTTTTTTTACGTAAATCTAAAGTAGGTGCAAAGCAGCAACTGGGTTGTGAATTGAAAATCCTGGCAATCATGTATGCCATAAAAGAACCTGAAGAGTCCTAGAGGACCGTGAAGCTGTGTACACCAGTGGTAGAACCCTTGGATAGCACGTTCAAGGTCCTGGGCTCACTCCCAATGCTACCCAGAGGGGTTAAAAAAATTCCGACATGAGATTATTAGAATTAACAATTCTAATTTTTAAAATGCCTTCAGTATTTTAAACTGCTATTCCAGCACTAAAGTCTTAAATTTCTCAGATTCCAATTAAATCAAAGACTACTTTAGGTTTAGTACCTTCAAAGCTGTCACCCGCCTTTTCAGATGCTAGTCTTCACTGATACTTCCCATGGACTCCTTTCTCTATCTGGACACTTTCTGACTCAAAAGCAGCATCCCAAGATTGACAACATCCAGCCTGGCCTCCAGGAAGTATCTTCTGTGAAGAGCCATGTGTATATCATCTATCAGGTCACCCCAAGGTGCTGTGTGGCAACTGTCTAGGTTACTGACACCAGTATATGAGGAGCAGCAGCAAAATGCGAACAGCCAGCTGAGGTTCGTTTGTCAGGCTGGTCCTCATTCACATCACCGAAGGGCACTGTAACATCTACAGGACATTCCTGTACCAGGGTAAGTCTGGACAGCCTTATGTTTGAAAACACATACTCAGGGGAAAATTGCAAGCTAGGCTTTATTAGAATAAAATGAAGGACAGATTTTTTAATATGCTAAAACTTGATACTATCATTTATGCTAAGAAATAAGACAAAAAATAGTGGACTGATGCAAATTTGCATAAAACCAATCAGCTGAAGTGTGCACAATTTTGGAAAGAACATCTCATAAGTTGCTTTGTTTAAAAAAATGTTTCTTTTATTATGGGTGACACCTTTGGCGCAAAAGCTGGGTGATCTAAACAAATCATATACAAAGTCTGAGCTCAGATAAATATGAATTTTTAATCCTAATATAAAAAGGCAGATGTTTATGTTACTTACATGGTTTTTAATCAAAATATCACAGGTTTTTAGATTTATGCTTGGCATGTCTTAATGTTTTATTTTTACAAGAATTCAGACTTACGGAAATATTGTAAAAGATTACCAAACAATTTCCATTTTCTGCTAATCCAGATTCTTGGGTTAACACTACAGCAGAAAGTACTATTACCTTTAAAGACTGAATTTCTTAAAAACCAAGGCATTCTCTGTCATAACCATAAGTATCAAAATCAAAAAATTAACATTCGCTGACCAAATACTATATTCTCTTATTTAGCTATAAATTTTGTTCAAATTTTTCCATTTGTCTCAATTGTGTCCTTAATAAAATTGTGGATAATAAATTGCATTCAGTTTTCACATCCACGTTATACTCCTTCAATGTGAACATTTCCTCAGTCACTGTCAGTATGTTTCATAACAACATTTTTAAAGTGTACAATCCAGTTATAGTATACAAATCCCTTCATCTGGGTTTGTCTGATGGTCCCCAAGATTAGCTTCAGGCTGTGTTCATTATGCAGGAGGACCACAGAAAGGATATTGTACTTCTCAGTGCATCCAGGTATCAGTTTGTCTCTTTACTAGTGATAATGTACAGTCAAATAGGTTTCTCCAATTGTAAAGTTACTATTTCCTTTCGTGACTAATAAATGTCTTATGGGAAGATACTTTTCAGACTATGCCAATAATAATAATCCTATTTGTTCATTTTTTTACCATTAATTTTAGCACAGATTTTTTTTTCTTAATTTCCCACTTCCCAGACTTTCTAAGTATAGCTTTGAGCTTCTCTGACCTAATCTCTACCTTAGCAAATAAATGTTACATTTAGTATCTATTAAGATCTCAGTATATAGGAGGACCACAAAAGGAAATAAAACCCATCTTCCACCACAAAAGCGGCAGCACAACCTGAGGGATTTTATGCTGGCAGTTGAGAGCTGTATAGTATTGTGTGTCTCTGGTGAGTAGGAAAGAATGATCCAGTATTGCAATAGTTTTATGTCAAAATTCCTATATTTCACAGTTTCAAGACTTAGCAATGTATGTTCAGTAGCAATAAGCAGTATCTTTTTTTTTAATTAGAAAAGACAGCCCCCTTCCCCTAACAAAAGAGTTCCCAGGTGAATTTTTATTCTTCCTCATTTTTTCTCAACCCACCCACTCCCTCCTAAAGCTGTTTTTTCTCTCCTACTCAAAACTTTATATCCTAGACTGGAAGCGATCTGGTAACATCTGTTAGAAGGTGGAGAGATAAATGAGGCTCTTCTAGCGCTGGAGTCTATCAAACCGTCCTTACCTGCTGCGGAAAACAGGTGCGGACTGAATGCTCTGTGTACCCAAAAGATGGCCCTTCAAAGACAGCTGTCGGGAGCTTCAGCACTTCCTTCAGGAACTGGTCCAGCTTGCTAAATATCATTAAGCCATTGGAATCTGACATCTGCGAGAAAACATCTATGAGAACAAAACCAAATAATGTCAAACTATAAGAAAATATCAGTTTTTTATAAATGGTTCTATGTTATTTGTAACCAGTAAAAAAGTATCATTAAGTTATTATGATTGTTTTAACTGATGTTAACTCTATTCTCATTAAGACTCTGTGGTTACTTTGCTAACAAGGCTTCTAGATCCCATGCACTTAATATTATACCTAAATACCAAGTCAAATAACTTTTCACTTGTCCACTTACCTACTCTTCTTGAGTATACATAACTGAATGATGGAACTTTAAATTTATTCATGTATGTCTTACTGTATTCCAAGAATAATTTGCAGCAGCACATCTTTATCCCTTTACATCTGTGTTTGTGTAAGACATATGCATGTCTGAGTATATGAATATTTAGTATACTGGTAGATAAGGAATGAAATTATATTCTTTGTATATTTATGTACTAATGTAATTGTATATCTGTAAAGGGGTAAATTGACAGAAGCATAAAAAATGTTTGAAATATTGTATTTAGTGAATTCCAAAGTAGAATGAAAAAGAATGCACACAAACTCTTCTATCCCAAGATACTCTGACACTATAGAAAACTATTTTTATATAAAGTCTTGCCAAGCAGATGGGAAAGGAATTTCCAGTTATATTACTATTTCTTTATCTTAATAGTTTATATTGTACTTATTCTGTTTTCTTCCACAGTTCCGGGGGCAGGGCAGTTACAGGACAACTTGACAAATGTGACATATGCATTTCTTCAAACTAGGGAGCTTCCGTATAAAATGAAGCTAATGAATTAAATATGTATAGAAAATCACTTTCTGAGGCTTTTTCAAACACAGTTTTTTTAAAACTTCATATTATGTATATTTATAATGAATAGGCTTACAAGAAATCCGTATCTATATAATAAATATACAGAATATACCTGTATGTATTACTCTTTAGGTTCAATTTGGGGAATTTATTTTGAAGCACTAAGTGAAGACAAAAATATTTTAAATAAATTATAAAATGTTACATTATCATTCCATAGGGCAATTTTTAAGGCATAAGAGAACAGGAAATTATCAAAGGAATGAAAATCTTCAGTATATACTTATAACTGCTCCCTGCTTGCACTTGAAAGGAAAAATATTAAATACCAGCATGGGATGGGAGAGCAGGAATTCAAGGAAAGGTTGAAATAAGTATGAGTGGAAAATAAAATCAGTTAATTAAAAACTACTTACTAAATTCTTGCTGCGTAGTCCAACTACCAGGCACTATTCACCAGGTGTTTTACAGCACAACTAAGTAGTATGATACCTTCTCCCCAACAAACTTTACCTCAGCTGGAAAAGCAAGATCCAGATGAACTAAAGAAGAATTATGAGCTATACTGATACTAATTCAACAAAAAGAGAACAGACAAAAAGATGGTTTAGTTAGGCCCTACCATGGGCCAGGCACCATACTGTACCTGCCAGTAGTCAATCAGTATTCATTATCCTCCTCTTCTACTAAGAAAAACACTAATTTCATTTTGTGCAGTAATACACCCAACTAATAGAATAAATTTACCAGCCTCCTCTTAGCAAGGTATGGTCATGTGATTAAGTGTTGGCCAATGAGACTATAAGCAAGAAGTTACAAGACACTTCCAGAAAAGCTAAAGCAAGCAAATGGCCCAGAAGGCAGGCCCTTCCCTTATCCTCCTCTTACACTATATGGAATACAGCCACGGCTGCAGAAGTTCCAGTGCCCACTTTACAGTATGTGGCAATCTCCATCTTCACATAGAAATCATGCACTAGGGTGGCAGAAAAAAAAAATCTGGGTCCCAGAAGAACATAAGACTTCCAAAGTAGCCTGGATTATCTACTTCTAGACTTCTTATGTGTAACAACAACAAAAAAAATTTTCAACTTTAAGACACTATCCGTGGAGTTTCTGAGTTCATGCACTGAACCAAAGTGCTACATTACCAAATACTGCCTTGTACTCTCATAAAAAGGTATATGTATGAGTTGTACATAAGCACACACACGATTATTTAAAGTTAACAGAGTAGTGCACCATGGTGTGCACCTGTAATCTTAGCACCTCAGGAGGCTGAAGCAGAAGGATTGAAAGTTCAAGTCCTGCCTGGGCAACTTAACAAGACTGTCTTAAAATATAAAAACATTTAAAATGAGGGCAGGGAGAGGCTGAGGATGTAGCTCAATGGTAGAGTGCCCCGGGTTCAATCTCCAAAACCAGCAAAAAAAATTATAGGTGATATTATAGCATAGAAAGGTTAATTTACTTCAGGTCAAAAAGTTAGTAAGTAGCCAAATCAAGGCTTAAACCCAGACCTGTCTGACCCAAAGTAAGTTTCATGATTCTATATGCCTTTAAGATATAATTTAGAATAGACATGAAAATATATAGGCATACAAATATACAAAAATCAGCAAACAAGACAATATAATACCAATTTTAATAGCATATTACTATAACAGACTAAGAACTTGAAAATAAGCATAATAAACAAGAGACATTATCAATATGAAACAAGAACCACAATAAGAATGAATCAGATATATGAGCTAAAAAAAAGATGTAGTTATGTTTATTTTATACAATAAACAACATAGCTCTATATGAAACACACATGAACAAGCACACAGGCAAATTGATGGACTCTTCCAAGAACAGATCTAAAGAAACTGAACCATTTGTGTACAATATTAATAAATAAAGAAGACAGAAGTATATATGCCAACAATGAGAAAGAGGAATTATCAAGAATGTTAAAAAAAAAAAAAACAGGAATGTAGGCCCCCAAATAGGATTTGGAATAATGAAGAGTCATAGCTAGAGAACAGGGTCCCTTGGACAGGAATCTGTAGCGTGCATCTATTATTAGTTGTAAACAGGAAACGGGGACTGAGGAGAATATTCTGACTAGGAAATAAAAATGGATTAAGAAGAATATTCTTGTTATAAAAGAAAAGTGGCAGACGAAAGCAATTTGGATTTGGTTTTTAAACTTCTGAGTAAGGATGAAATGTTCAGAGAGCTAGATGTCAAGATTTGAGCTGAGGACAAAGCTCAGTGGTGAAGCGCTTGTTTAGAATGTGCAAGGCTTTGCACTTAATTTCCCAAGCCTGGCGTGGGGGATTATGATGATGATCTGACTGTTACTGATGATGACTAAAAAGATAAAGAATAGAACTAGGGAAACCCTGTCAGTAAAGCACTTATGAGGGAGTCAGAGTGTAGGTCACAATAGTGACGATACTGGGGGTGAGGTCAAATTTAGGACATTCAATACTAGGAATGGAAACTGATGGCAAACTGGACCAGGGATACAGGAATATTAAAAGCTGGGACTATTTTAAATTTCTAGCTTGGGAAAATGCTGATGACCCTGACTGAAGTAAGCAAATCAAAGACCAACACCCTATTAGTTTTGAACCTAACTGTATTTGGACTATCAGCACATTTCCAAGCAGAACTACCCTGCAGACGGAAAGGCCTGGGTCACAGTTAAGGACTATAGAAAGTTCTGAAATGTTCTGGGCATGGTGACGCACACCTTAATCCCAGCACTTGGGAGGCTGAGGCAGGAGGAACTTTGAGAGTTTGACACAAGCCTGAACTACAAAGTGAGCTCAAGGCCAGCCTGAACTGCATAGTGAGACTGCCTCAAAAAAAAAAAAAAAAAAAAAAAAAAAAAAAAAAAAAAAAAAAAAAAGCCACATACCACAGCAGGAAGGTAGGAAGAACTGCAGTCTGTTAGCATTCTCAGGTCAACTTTGAACTTAACAGCCTTTGGACTTATTTTCATATGACAAAAAATAAATCACAATATATTTTAACTATATTAGGTTTTCTGTTGCTAATCAATGTATTCACAGTTAATAAACTAAAAAGTAATTAACTTCTCACCACTAGTGGCAGAAGTTTTCAGGACCACAGACTTTTTCCCTCAAGAATGTAAATACATGTATGTAAAACAATCACACAAACACGTATGTATAGGTCCATATCAACAACTTGTGGAATAATAAAAGGGATTATCTATATAGTGACATGACTAACTACACCCCCCTAAAAGTATTATTTTTAATTATACTTAGTTATATGAGTAGATTTTAAGTAGTAAAATTTTAATTCATGAAAAAGGAACTATAATGTCATAAGTCCATATATAAGAGAACAAACAGCGTATTTATTTAACAAAAAATAACTGCTAGGTCAAGAAAATGAAGGCATAATGAACTAACTCATTACTTCTAAGTGACCAGTTTAACACATTAATTTTTTAGGATAGGTTTCTCTTATTTGTAAGAAAAATGGTACAAAATGATTACTAATTCTTAAGTGAAACAAAATAATGAATCTAAGTGGGATATACTATATACAGGTAAGGTCTTAGCAAAGAAGTAAATGAGGCAATAAAATTTAATAAAACATTTTTAAAAATTAAACCAGCACTGAGGGTATAGCTCAGTGGTAGAGGCAGCTTAGCATACACAAGGCTCTGGGTTCGATCTCTAGCCCACCCCACTCCCAATACTCTTCTAATTAAAGCTATCAGGAACCTTTTAGAGCTTTCAATGATACAAACGGGCTGCTGCAGCACGTGTGCCATAGGTTCACCACCACTGCCCTACATCTTTCTGGCATTAAAGAACTAAATTACTTCACAGACCAGTGGTTAATTAGTTCTCCCTGAATACTCATTCACATACTTCTGAAAGAAGATATACCAACTCCCTAATGGTCGTTTCCAGTTTTTAAAAAAGGCTTTCTCCCTTGTGAAAAACCAACAACCAAGCACTTAAGTGTGTATGTGTAATTTTTTAAGTATTCTATTTGTGTAATAGGCAAAATAATGCTATTCTTTTCCTGGTAATAATCTTGGCTTCATTGGTTGCATCTATCCATGTACTTCTCCTCTTCTACCTGCACATGATCAATCCCATGCTTGTGCGAGGTGATGGGGCTATTCAGACTCAACAGTCAGGTCTACAGGCTAAGAGCAGTTTCCTTTCATGTCAGCTTTCCCCGGCAAATGACTTATCTCCCGTTATCTTCAACCAAGTGAGCCACTTAATCCAGAAAAATATGTACACATCTGTATGTTTGTAATACCTACACACAACTAAACCCAAATGTATATGCTATTCTCAAACTCACTAAAATTCTGTGTCATTTATTAATTCAAATCAGAATGAGGTTGGAGGTGGGGCACCAGGATGCCTGACACCTGCTCACTCAGCACCTACTCCCCAACCTCACAAAATCCTCCAGGCCTCCCTCGGCTTTTGTTTCCTTTTTCTTCTTCTTCTTTACCCTTATTCATGAAATGCAAATATAAGATACCACATCTTACTTGCTTCTAGTTTTAAGACATTTAGTTACTTGAGAGATGTAAACGTGGGCATCAGCTCCAGGGGCTACGGCAGGAACTGCTGAGGGTACACGTGCAGGGCTGAGACACCACAGCAGGGGAGGCCACATTTTGAAGAGGTCAAAGGGTTTAATTACATCTTCAAGGGGAGGCCTGTTACCCTCTGTTGATGAAATGCCAAGGAAGGAAACAACTGAGATGTCAGCAAGAACGGTCAATTCTGGGCAAAACATAGAATCTAAGGTCTTTTTTTCTCTATTATAAAACCACTGTATATATAACCCAGAAAAAATCTGTTAGCATTTCACTATATTTTTTATTTTCCTGTGTGCATGATAAATTCTTGTTGAAAAACACATGACATTTATGCACTTTCATCTGTAATATATTTCTACAGTGAAACTTAACTGAGCTCTTCCTTTTGGGCACTAAACTAACTCAAGTTTTCATATATTATTGTTTCAAGAAATATACCTAAAACATAAGCTGGACACAGTGGCGCCAGGCTGCAGACCCAGCTATTCAGGAGGCTAGGCAGGAGCACTGCTCGACCCCAGGAATACAAGGGCAGGCAGGGTAGTAACATAATGAAATGTTAGTCTCAAATAACTAAAATAACCCAAATCTTAAGGTACACCTCTGATTATTCTTTAGGATGAATTCCAGAAATGGACTGGCAGAATGGATATGAGTATTTTTATAGTCTCCTCCATTCATCTGTTGTACTATACTTCAAAATGGTAGCACTGGTTTTTAAATGAATTGTAAAGAAATTTTATCAATCATTATCTTTTAGTGCAACTTGATGGGGTTTGAGGATTAGACATCTTAGAAAACAGAGACAAAGTAAATACATCACAGAGTTAAATCAAGAGTTAAGTATGGTTAATAAACAGCAGATAGTACAGTCTGCAAGTTTTGTTCTCATGAGTTGTATTTTTGGTTTCTGACATTACTGAACTTTTATTATACTTTTAATTAAATTTCATATTCCTCTTATAAACCACTTGTATTTAGAATCCTGTTGTAAATTACTGTTCAATCCAGGATACAATGGCCACATCAAGTAACTATTTCTATAAATGAATGACTATATAGAGAGACAGAAATATGAAGACATTTGAAAAATCTAATGAACCCATAGCTACAACAAACATGTCCTGAGGAACAAATGTATTTTTTTTGAAGTGACTGTAAAATGCCAACTAGTAACCAGTACTGTAAGAAACTTTGTCCTAAGTGTTTTAAAAATTAATTTTGCTTCTTTTTGTTACAAATACTTATGTAGTATGTTTACAAATAAATTTTAGCATAATTTTTTTACTTACATAAAAATTAAATTAAATTTATGGATCGTGTGGACCCATGAGTAGTACATATTAACCTAAAATGGAAAAGGAAAGAAAAAAAGAAAAGCAGACTAAAATGAGTTGGTAGTAGCTGCAGGGTAAGAATGTTTCAAACTAAAGGCACAAATATTTAAGTCATTTCAAACATTATCTTGACATTAAAACAAAACATCAAATAAAAAATATGAGAAAATATGGAAAAAAGGTAAATTCTAAAGGTAAAAAGCCAGAAAAAGAAAAAGAAAAGGGCAATGCTAATGCACATCCCATATACTGGAAATCCTAATATAGTAGAAATCTTAATAGAGCTAACACTACAGAATGCATTTAGCAGGCAGAGGTTTCAACAGGTAGCAAGAACTAAAACAGTGGAATAACAATCAGACAGAAGAGAGTGGGTAAATGATGAACTACCATATGATGTTACAATCTACTGCTGCAGTTTATTTTGGCTGCACCACTATTCACCCATCTCAACTAACAAGGACACAAAAATGAAGCAGAAAAGGGTCTCCCAACAGCCAAACTGACAACCACAGATTTCAAATGCTTCTCTCATAATGGAATAATCATTTTAAGTCTTTATCTTAATTAAAATACTAAGAAGACTCATTATGTTTTCTCTGTCAATAGAATATGAGATGTAGTCAGAAACAAGGAGAGATTTCGAGAGCTGGTACACTAACAATATCATCACATTCGCTAGATGATAAGGAACATACACAGCCCACCAGCAACAGTAACAATTAACAATTAACAACAATTAACCACTGAAAAGCACTAACACTGACCCTTGAACAACACAAATGTCAGCTACTTGGATTACTTACACAAGGGTTTTTTATTTCTGAAGATTTCTTTTAGAAACTCAAAGATGAGCTTCATAGCTACAAATACCAAAAAAATCAAGAAATGTACGTCGTGAATATATAAAATATATATAGATAGGTCTATTTTGTCAATTTACCATAATATATAGAGAAATTATAAAAAGTTAAAATTTATCAAAACTTACAAAAACACAAACTATACATAACACCATTTGCAGCTGAAAGAAATGTACACACAGGTACAACATTAAAACACAGTGGCATAAAATGAACTGCGGTACACACTGAACTCCTGTAAATAATTTCATAGCAACCTCCCATTGTTATTATGGTCAGCTCAAGTCCTGCCCATTCCCACGTAAAAACACTGTGTGACGCAGGTCATCTCCAAGTGAGCAGTTCATTTCTCCAGAGAATTACATATTGCAGTACAAACTGATTTCTCATTATTCTCATGTATTTTTGTCACATATGATACACAGAACATACAAAACATGTGCCAGCTGACCACTTATGGTATTGGTAAGATTTCTACCTAGACTATTAGTAATGTTTTTGGGGAATCAAAAGTTATCTGCTGATTTTCTACTGTGAAGATCAGCTCTCTTCTAACCCAGTATTGTTAAAGGGTCAACTATAGTCTCAAAATATGAGAAGGATCTGTACAACCTTAAACTTCACAATTAGCCCCAAATGTATCAGACAATAACATCACTAGGAGATGAAAAATGTTTAAGTTATGATCAGTGAGTTTTGTTTAAAACAGCAACATTTTAAAGTAGTTCCCACCTTGGAAGATTAAAATTAGAAAGTGGAGATAGGCTCCAACACTCAAAGAGAGGTTATGTATGTTCAAGGCCACAACAATAACACAATAAAAATGAAGCAGAGGGGCCGGGATGTAGCTCAGCGGCACAAGCGCTTGCCTGGCGAGCCCAAGGTCCTGAGTGTGATTCCCGGTACCAAAGAAAAGAAACAGGGATACAATTGACAAACTATAATTTTCATCATAAAGAAGATATACCATATTTAAAATATATCTAAATAAGATAAACATGCTTAGTAATCAGTGATCCAGTACAGTTTGTATCACTCTGTACAGTGCAATGCTCTGGCACTCTGAGCACACTGACGTATCCTGTTGGCATGTGTGCTTTTGTACCATTTGAATGTTGGTTGCTTTATGTTAAATGAGAAGTTCAAAGCCACAACAAAAAATCTGCTATCAGAGGCTGGAGCTGTATGTAGTTCAGTGGTACAGTACCTGGGTTTGAACTCCAACAGCACAAAATAATAAAAGCAAACATTGGTAGCCTTTCCATCCTTGTTAGCAGAGTTTGCATTTTTACTACTTACAGCACTAATGCAGTAGTCATTTTAGGATTCAAGCAATAATTTGTACTTGACAAAATTTTAATGACCTAGTATGGTAAGCTGAAGCAATGTAAAAGTAGCAGACATTGTACAATCCCAGAAACTTACTCCAGAGCCATCTAGAATATGTAGTTATATATTCAATTGTTCACTATTTTTCAACCAGTCTTTCCATACTAAAAAGATGGTGTGTAGACTTTTTATTTGGAATTACCATTTTTAAAAAGACAAAACTTCAGGACCAGGGATATAGCTTAGTAAGCACAAGTGCCTGCCTGGAAGGTCCTGAGTTCAATTGCCGGTATCAAAAAAAAAAAAAAAAAAAACACAAAACTTCAATCTTCTCTTTTTGTATTTGTATGAAATATAATTTCACCCATATTATTTTTCTCAGAAAAAGTCATGCTGAATTAAGAAAGTATGTAAAATTTCAGCCCAAAGCCAGGTGTGGCAGCGCATGCCTGTAATGCCAGCATTAGGGAGGCTGAGGCAGGAGGATCCTTGCGAGTTCAAGACCAGCCTGGGCTACAAAGTGAGCTCAAGGCCAGCCTGAACTGCATAATGAGACCCTGTCTCAAAAAGACAAAAAAAAAGGAAAGAAAAATTTCTGCCCAAAAGAGTAGTATTTTGTGATACCAATTAAAAATTTTCAGAAAAATACTTAAAGGAAACTAAGTTTTTTACCAAAAATGTGTTCTACATTGCAGCTGATTTTGAAATGAAGATAAGCAGGACAACAGTTAACCAAATTGCATGATCTAAGACCCTTCTTTAGAATATTTGTGTCTCATCTAGTATACCATCTAGCAGTCCAACTTGCAATGTTATAGCGACATGGAAGAAAAAACCACAGAAACCAAATGCCCCTATGTAGTGATCTTACTAAGAAACTTGGACTTGAATCTGATCAAGCCTCTGCATCTTTCAATTAAGAAAAAATGTAGAAGAAACATCAAAAGGATGCAATCATCAAAACCCAGTTTATGAGAAATGCCACAGGACAAACAACCCAATTTTTTTTCAACAGATAAAATTCACAGAGTAGATCAATAATTCATTAAAACCCACAGCTTCAATCCCATCTTCCTGAAACCTGACAGAGTTCTTACTCTCCGGGTACTTGTATCATGGCCCTTGAACACTGGACTGTGGTTATAAGTCCTCCCATTCCGCTATCAGCACAGCAGAGAGTGAAAGAGTAGCTTAGAACAGGGCTCTCAGTTTGGAAACAATCCCAATACTGTCCCCTCTATAAAGTGAAGAAAATGTCACCTGCTGCTCAAAGGAATTTTGAAGGATTCTATGAGAAAAATACATGTAAAGTATGTACATAAAATATATTTTTCCATAAGAAAAATATTGTAAAATATATAAAAAGTGTAAAAATATATGACAGTTTGAGACAGCATCGGTAGTAATTATCTGATGATGGAATAAATGAAACCATAAGCAGCAAAATTAAATAGCGGTGAAATTCATCCTTTGATTTCATCCAACCACAGTCTTGAAGAGTAAAATGTCAAAAAACAAAAGGAAAGATATCTGAAAAGATAACTTGGATGGCGGAACAAGCCATTAATTTCTAAATTGCTGAACCTGACCCTCAGTACTAAGGAGCTGCTTAGCTACAGCAAGTGCTACCTTATAAAGAACGGAGCTAACTTGACCAAGCCTGGTAAAAGCAAAAGAAATTTACTTTCTGAGAGCTCTTATATCTTCAAGCACAGTTTTAATAATATGTAAAACATTTTAATAACTTTTTAAGTGTCAGCCTTACCATTATCAACCTTTTAAATCAACCGACTCTCCCATCTGAACAGTAGGTGGCGTGACTCACATACTCTGAGCCAGCTGCTGAAAGGGATACAATTAATGAATACTAAAAGCTCAATACAGCATCATCCACAATTCTGAAAACATTCATTTAAAACTCTTGAGGCCTATGAGAAGACACATTTTTTTCAAATAATATTAGAATACTTACATCTCAATTTGTCCAGCATTTTTCCACCACACATGGTTGCTAACATAGCCTTAACTGAAAATACCGTCAACTTGCCTCGGCCCTCACTGCAAAATAAATATTAGAAATAATTGCTCTCTGGAACCACAAAAGCAGTTAATGTATTACTACATATTGAGAAACTAGTAAAATGACTCCTTCCCTTATAGGTTACAATTGTACCACATTTAGAAACCCTGGATTTTGTCCTTCCTCATCTATGCTAGGTGAAGAATGCTGAAACTAACTTAAATTACCTGGAAATGTGTTTTTAGGCCAGTTTGTCAATTACTTCTATTGGATCTGAAGGCAAAGGCAAAGTGGATGAACCTGAATTATTTCTTATTAATTAAACCTATTATACTAATATGTGAGGTGTTTTTAGGTAGTCAAAACTGAGGGATCACCTGGTTTGAATAATTTAGAAAAGTGTCCCTTACAGCAGGACACTATGAAAGAGTTTGCTGTTACGTACTAAACAATAAGATCATATAGCAACCAAGACTGCATGGTACATTCATCTTCATTTTCACTGTAACAATCTTTGTGTCCCCATGCAGGTGTTTATTCTAAGAAGCTTAATCAAGTCTGTTTAGATCTTCTCAGACACCACTAAGAGAAAGGAAAAGGACAGCAATAAATATTAACTCCTATTTATGAATGGGAAAGATGAAAAGAAGAGCATAAATGAATTACCCAAAGAAAGCAGACCACGTGCCAACAGAACCAAGACAAGGCCACCAAGGTACCCTGCCCCACGTTCACTGCTCTATGCCCTGGTTCACTGCAGATAAAAAATTCCCTTGCTGATTGCTGGTTAGCATTAACAGCAGGTGTCTGTGTTGCTCTCATAGAGTTTGTGCTCATGGTTTCTTAGTACTATATCTTTGCAATAAAAGGAATTGTATCATCTTAGTTCTGAAAAGCAAATGTCCTCCCACTCATACTCACTAATGGTCCTAAGAGAGTCCTCCTTTGTTTCTCAATTTTCTTGCACAGAGAAAGATCACTACATTTCATTATGTTTATTCATAAAACAGAAAACTCTGTAATCAGATAAATAAAATTATAATGAGCTTTAATTTTTGTTTGTTTTGTTTCTGTTTTCTTGTTTTTTGAGACAGGGTCTCACTACATAGTTCAAGCTGACCTTGAATTCACTATGTAGCCCACACTGGCCTCAGCTTGAAGCAATCATGCTTTAGCCTCCCAAGTGCTGGGATTTCAGGTGTGCGCCACCATGCTTGGCTCAGGATGGGCTTTTTAAAAAACAGACAGTTCCTCAAAAATAAAGATACTATTCCACATATAATGCTATACAGCACCGAGGAATTATGAGGAATATTCCTATATCAAATCATTGTATAAGCTGAGCATGATAGCACATAATTATAAACCCAGCACTCAGTAGACTGAGGCAGGAGGAGTGCTACATGTTCCAGGCCAACCTAGGCTACATAGTGAGCTCAAGCCCAACCTGAACTACACTGCAAGACTCTGTCTCAAAAAGAGTTTAAATACCAGAATGCTGAGGGCTCTTCAGATGGTCTGGAAGGAAAAGCACAACATCCAGGAAATGCTATCAAAAAGAATGTTTTCCTTCAGGAACCTACTGATTTCTAAAGTGATTATTATGGATGGTTCTGATACTAGAAAAAAGAAACCATTATTAAAATTTTAGATATGTTTGGAGTTATTTAGATACACCAAAGAGTTGGTATAGAAATGCAATTACTTCTTTCTCTATGCCAACTGGGCCCTTGAGAGACGGCACATTATCTAGACACAAAAAAAGGAAGAATCGAAAGAAGGTAGGAAATAGTTCCATTCTTTTCCCAAAGAATTTACACACTTGTTATGTTTTAGATCTAAAATGGCCCAAGTCTCGTGTGTTTGGAAGGTAACTGGATCATGGAGACACTATATTCCTGCTTTAAGTTGCAAGTGTCAAGGTATTTTGTACCAGTAACAGAACTAATACAAAAACTCAAATAATATGCCCAAACGTTCATTCATAGTCATTCATTGCAGCATGTTTCTAATAGCAAAAGACTGGAAATACCCAAATGTCCACTAATACAGGACTGACTATGCTATCATAAAAGAGAATGAGAAGTGCGGTGGTACACTTCTATAATCTCAGCATTTGGGAGGCTGAGGCAGGAGGATCTCCATGACATCAAGGCCACCCGGGGCTACCTAAGCAAGTTCAAGGCTGGCCTGAATTACAGTGTGAGACCCTGTCTCAAAAAACACAGACAGACAGAGAGATGGAGACAGAAATAGAGACATAGAGAGAATTATACTCTCACACACTTCCCTAAACCACCTGTAAAAGGATCTCAAGTCAGTAACAACACTGGTTGTCTCCAGAAAAGGAGGACTGAATCTCAGCCTAAGGAGAGGAATTAAACACTAGGCACTACTTTTACTGGGCATGGGGGCACATGCCTATAATCTCAGCACTGAGTCAGGAGAATTGCAAGGTGGAATTCTACCTCAACAATTTAGCAAGATCTTGTTTAAAAATAAAAAATAAAAGAGCCTAAGGATGCTAACAGCTCAGTGGAGGAGAGCTCCTGAGTTACTTTGATCACCAGTATCACCAAAAAAGGGCATATTTCAATTTATAAATATTAAGAATATTTATACAAGAAAAGAAGGTTCAAGTCAATAAGCTAAGCTTCCAATTTGAGACACTAGATAAAACAGCAAATTACAGCCAAAACAAGAAAATAAGAAAATATGTGAGCAGAAATCAATGAAATCAAAACAAACGAAAAAAAAAATATCAAAGAAACCAAAAGCTAGTTCTTTGCATGGATCAATACTGATAAATATCTAGCGGGGGAGATGGGAGAGACAGACACAGACAGACACGGACATAGACACGGACATGGATACAGACATGAGTTACCAAAATTAGGAGAGAAAAACAGGACATCACTAAAGATTCTAGAGACATTACAGAAGTAAGAAAACTTCACAAAAACAAGAACAGCTATGTCGACAACTTGACTAACTTAGATGCAAAAAACAAACTAATCAGCTCACTCAAGAAGAAATAGATAACCTAACTAGGTCCTTATTCATTATAGAAACTGAATCTATTTTAAAGTCTTCACAAAAAGAAAGCTCCTCATTCAGAGAGCTATACTGGTAAATTCTAAACACTTAATTTCATTTCTTTTTACAAAAGTTTACAGATTGGAAGTGAAGAAATAAAACTATTATTCTAAGTAATATAACCATCTAGAAAAATCCCAATGAACCTACCAAAATAAAAGCTACAGAACCTATTGAAAGAGTATAAATGAGTTTACCAACATTGCAGAACACAAGGTCAAAACACAAAATTCAGTATTACTTCTCTATGATAGCATAAGACAATGGGAAATAGGGTAACATAAAAAATGTGAAACACTTTGACAAAAATCTCTTTTTTAAAACATGATCAAAGTTGTACACTGAAAGCTACAAAATATAAAAGAGAGAACTACCGTTTTCATGAAATGGAAAATTCAATACTGCTAACATGTCCATCCTCCCCATACCAGGCAGAATCCTGTTGTAACTCAATGCAATCATCAGAGGTGATGGTGGAAGAAGACTTTCCCTGCCCTCTCACCCTGCACTTCTCTTAGCACAGAGCACTCTGACACCGGATTGTGACGGTCGTTTCCCATACACCAAGCAAATCTGTAGCAGACACTAGCTGGGTGTTCTCTCATTCAATTCTGACACTATCCATCTGGAGATAGCCGCAGATCTCACAGGTTGAGCACTCAATCTCATAAGGTTAGCCCAACTTCAGATGCCAGTTGGAAGTTAACAGATGGCCACTTACACTTCTGACCACCCCACTATAAACCATGGATTCCCACAACTCTCCCTTGGGTTTGATTCATGTGCTAGAGTGGCTCACAAAACTCAGGGAAACACTTTACTTGTGTTTATCTGTTTATTCATAAAGACCATTCAAAGGATACAGAAGAACAGCCAGAAAAAGAGATGCAGAGTGAGGTATGAAGGAATGTGAGGTTTCCATTCCCTCTCTAGGCACACTGTATGTTCAGTTACCCAGAGGTTTTTCAAACCTAGTTCTTTTAAGTTTTTAAGAAAGCTTCATTATGTAGGCATGATTAATTAAAGCACTGGGCACTGGTGTTCAACTTAACACTCAGTCCCTCTCCACTCCCCAAAGATGAGGGATGGGACAGAAGCCTCCAACCCTCTGACCACACAGATTGCTTCCTCTGGCAACAGCCCCCTAGTGCTCAGTTATACAGGAGCCCACCAAGAGTTGCATCATTATAGCAAAAGATGCTGCTATCACCCAGGAGATCCCAAGGACTGAGGAACTAAGTCAGACTTCTTAACACTCTGGAAATTAAAAGGCCTGAGGAGCTCTGTGTCAGGAATGCAATATCAACAAAAGATTCTCCTCCCCTATTGACACTACCTACAATGGCATCAGGAGCTCTGTCTCAGGAACAGGACAGAGACCAAACATTTAGAGATTCTCCCAGCACCTCCATCTCTCAGGTATTACAAAGGTATTAGAAACTCTGTGCCAGAAGCTGGAGCACAAAAGACCAATGTGTATATTTCTCATTATTTCACAAATCTCAACCAAATTCACAAAATGGTATTTTTGTAGAAATCATTAAGAAAATTAATTGTACATCCTTAGATTTTCAAGCCCATATCCCAATACCTATTTTTTTTTCCAGTGCTGGGGACCAAACCCACAGTGGTAGATTACAAGCTGTAAGGATATACTACTCAAGACACCTAAAGCACACTGTATTTTTATTATGTTTATAAAGTTCCCCATGTTATCTCACTATGCGTTCAGAAGTGAGAACTAGCAATGTAAGACTTTGAATGCAACACTAAAACTTTTATTTTGTTGGCAATATTAAATCAATAAAAGATTAAAGAAAATTAACAATACTATGTTTGTATAAATCTTTTTAGCTTCAAATTTCACTTGCTTCCTTCTGAGACCAAATAATATCTATTTTTGCTACAGAGAAGAAACTGGCTCTGTGTATGCAAACAAGAGGCAAATGTAATGGTCAGAGCCCAGCACACTAGGAAGAGAGGAGGTCAGGCCTTCGGCTCCCTGTGAAGAAGGATGTAGTCCATCACATCCATCCACATCTGTAACCCATTAGTATTCATCTGTAAACTCCATGTAGCAGGTTTTACTGGGATCTTTTAAAAATTATTATAATAATTAACACTTATACAACATTTTTTCCTAATCTTTAAAATGAGTTAGAAATACTAATATTTTATTATATTTTGCATCCTTTATTAAAAATATTTTCTAACTCCACTGTTAAATAAAAGACCTACATTGAGTCTTTTTTTTTTTTTTTTTTTGCGGTACTGGGGATCGAACTCAGGACCCTGCGCTTGCTAGGCAGGCGCTTATTCCACTGAGCTATATCCCCAGCCCCTACATTGAGTCTTATATTCAAATATTGAACAATAAATATAATTCTCAATTAACTTGGAGCATTACTAAAACACCTGCCTACATTCTTCTCCATTCATTGGGACTATTAGTCTTCTTGATGTTGCTTTCCAAATCAAGTACTGTAGGCTAATCCAGATCAGGGTCTCTCAGTAAGGATACTCATCAACCTCTCAACTATTACCAGTGATATGTGGTCCTGTAACAGATCATCACTCATATCCACTTTGTAACCATTTTTCTTATCTTCAACAGCCACACAGCAATAGCCACACATAACCTCCCACTCAACAACCAACCCATTGGTCCTCTTTTGTCTGCCAGTGTTCAAGGGGTGCTTCATAGCACATGCTTTATTAAGGTTGGGGATATGTATCTACATCAGTGGGTAACTTGGAGAAAGAAAATAGGTAAGAAAAGTTAAAGTTCTATGTGCTGGTAGAAGTACTTGAAATTAAGGATTGTAAAGTGTGGAAGGTGAATTTACACACAGGAGAGATTTGAGAGAAATGTTTAGAGCATTTCAATATAAGAATCTGTAAGTATGCAACTATACATCTTGAGAACAGAAGTGGGCCCAGGTCTTAATTATAAACTAACATTCCACTTAGAATGCTTGTCATCATTTACAAAGTCTACTGTCAAAAGGATATTCATTCTTGAAAAGAATTATTAAATAAAAACATACAAAATAGTGTACTTAAAGACAGTTACAATACTTAAACATATTTTGAAATCTAAATACAATGTAGCATAAAGAAACAACCATCCACCAAATTAGTTAGAGGGGTACTTTTTTTTCTAAAACAAGATCTCACTATGTATTCCAGACTGATCTTGCATTCACTATGTAACTCAGGCTGGCCTTGAATTTATAGAGAGCTTCCTGCCTCAGCCTTCCAAGTGCACCACCACACCCAGCAAAAAATGTACTCTTAACATCTCATCTCTCAACTCACATTATTTATAATTTTCCCTTTGAAAAGAAAAAAACTGAGTTTGACTCCCAGTACCAAAACAAAAAGAAAAGAAAGGAAACTTAGGCCCCTCCTCTCCACTACTTACTTTGTAAGCGAAATGTCTGCACTGACTCCTTTCCTATCAATGTTTTTCTTGGCCCTGAAACTCCTCAGTCTTCTTTAAGCCTAACTGTAACTTCCTATACAGAAACTGCCCCCAAACAAAGCAAAGAGAAGCTGTAACTTCCATATCTCTAGTATTTTACAGCTCCAGCTTTCTTACTCTACAATTAGAGACACACAGAAACTGCAGTCACTCAAGCAACCTAATACCCCATTATTAGATTATTTGATATTTTTTCTGCAAAAAACTCATTCTTGATCCTTCCCACTGGACCCCTGAAACTATTCAATATACGCTGGTTAAGTTACATTTAACCCTGAATAGTGAGCTGCCCTTGACAAGGCATATACAACCTCACAAATGCCCATACGTTTACTACTTCCAAAGTAAGGTACAAGTTTTTAAGAAAACAGTTCTCTCCAAAGGAGATTTGGAAAAAATATTTAACATGGTGTCATCACAAACAATATAACTCACTTAAATCTAGCCTACTATAGCTGCAAAATTGTTTATGAGGTTAATGTTTTAAATATAGTACAATTAACAATGAATGTTAACCCCTATCCAAAGATACAAAAAAATGAAAGGAGCAGATAATAGTTTCTGAGAATGACTGGAGAGAGGAAACGCATTGTTTTAATTTCAGATAAAAGCTCTCCCCACCAATACATGCTACCCCACCCCCAGCATTATGATTCTCCTTCCCAGACTTCTCTGCATGACTCATTTCAATAGACCCATCATTTCAGAGACTGACAATAAACCATGCACATGACTTTGAAGAGAGTTATTATCCAACACTGAGAAAACACCATTATTAGCTCTGGTCCAAACTAAGCAGACAGTGAGTCACCCTGAATAAACACTGCTATGTTTTGATATGCAGATACCTTCAGTAGTCTCTGCAACCCTCACCTGTGTGTGCCCTTTGGGAAATGATTTGTTTCAGTTTAATAAAGCCTCAAACTCTGCCTATTTTTTTATATTTAAACTAACTTAACCTAGATAATGTTTCCTGGCTGTGCAGTACTTTGTAAGAGTTTGCTATTCAAATTAATACTTTTAGTTGGTGATGCACATTGCCCACCTGGCAAGTGAGAAGCCCTGAGTTCCATACCAAAAAAAAATTTATACGTTTGAAAATAAGACAAGGAACATTTCTGGGGGTACTGGGAATAGAATGGAATATTTTTTATTTAAGAAAACAAGCCACCAGGTGTGGTGGTGCATGCCTGTAATCTGAGGCAGGAGGATCATTGCAAGTTTGAGACCAGGCTGAGCTACAAAATAAACTCAAGAATAGCCTGAACTGCATAGCAAGACCCTGTCTCAAAGAAAACAAGCTGATTCTATATAGTCAGCAAACAACTACGGATGCTGCCAAATATAAATTAATACTTACTGTATGAAGTAAATTTCCACTTTAGAAACATTATTACCAGCACCAATTATCACATGTTGCTAAAAGGGTTAAGAGCATTTCTCCTTGATTTTCAAAAACCTGTATTTTCCCACTTAATTTTAATTTATGAAACTTCATTTATGAATGGATTATGCAATAATCAACTGCAAATCAAGAATCCACTCAGCAGACATGTCAAGTTGCTTAATCAAGTAAAATCAACTTAGGATATTATTCAATTTTATTGTAATCAGAATGCCTACTGCTTTTCATTTCAATCTTAGGGGCATTTATTAAGAATCCAATGCTATATTTATTGAGGACTAAAATAAAGAAGAATATCTGCTGTCAAGGGCTCACCTGTGCAAATTCAATCTCATTTGCACACTTATGAAGCAGTTTAGAATATTAAATAATTGACGACTAAAATAATGATACTAACAAGAACAATAGGTCATCAAAGAGATAAAATTGGGGCTGCTGATAATAAAGAAAGCTACAAGACACACAGAAACTGGTGGTAAACCCTGGGGAAGACAGGGATTCAGACAGAGGCAGAAATGGAGAGTGGATATTCCCAGGGAGAGAGGGGAGGAGACCACTGAAAGCAACCAAAAGATGCAGAGGAGAAACTAGATGCTATGTTGACAAAACAGAGGAGCTTAATTAGCGCTTGGTATGAACAGGGAGGTAAGGACAGGCACAATCAGACACACTGAAGAGGATAAGCTTAACCAAAAGGAGTCTCTGACAGTTTCTGAGGGAGGAGGTTACATGATGAGAACACTCTTAAACACGTTAATCTGGAGCAAGGTACTGAATAGAATGGAAGATTTTCTGGACTCACTATTTCTCATCAGTTTCAGATTTTTAAAAAGGCAAGGGAAAAGCAACACATTTAGAAAAAGTATTCCCTTTGGCCTTTCTTTTAAAAAATTATAAAAGGAAAGGATAGATACGCAAAAAATAAACAAAAATATTTGTGAAAACCCTTTGGAGGTCTGCCTATCTTAAAATCAGGAAGTTTCCTGTTTGGAAATTACCACAATGACTCCTCAAAGGAGAAATGCTACCAAATGCAGAGTGAATACGCTCATTTCTGCGTCCCGCACATTCTGCCACCAGGTGCCGAGGTGGCTGCGGCGCTTGCTCCAGCAGCAACACATTACCCATCGCATCACATGACGACATCACAGGCCACGGCACCAACTGGGCACCTGGGCTCCACTCCTTGCCCTGCTCATAGCAGCAACTTTCCTCAACTTTACTCCAGATCCCCTCACAGTGAAATCCTACTTCAAGCATTCAAGACCCCTAACGCCTTCTCTACCATTGCCTGAAATTTCCTAAAACAACTGTAATCAGGTCCTTACAAGAGTTAAAATATGCTATTACTAAGGAAAAAATCTCCCATTCAGCATATGTACTCTTAATTTTATTTGGTTTTTTTCTTGGCATCTTGAATAATTATAAGACCCAGCAGGGATGTGAGTAAATACATGAAATGTCTATATTGCCAGAAAATTGTAATTTTGTTTAAAAATCACTAAGGAGCAAAACCTGTAACCTGATTATTATCTTTTATCATCAATGTCCACCCCATATTCTATTAGTTGGGCAGATTCAGGAGGTAAGGAACACATCTCTTTTGTTTTGGGGTTTTTTTTTTGGTACTGGGGATTGAACTGAGGATCTTGTGCTTGTGAGGCAGGTACTTGTACCACTGAGCTACATCTCCAGCCCCACTTCTGTTTGTTTTGTTTTGTTTTTGTTTATTTATTTTTTCTCTCACATCTGTTTTTAAAACTAGATTTTTTGGCGGGGGGGTGATGGTACCGGGAATCAAACTCACAACCTCATGCTTGCCAGGCAGGCACTATGCCACTGAGCTATATCTCAGGTCCTATTTTTATTTAAAATGGACTACTTTGCTTCTTCTTTTGCTTGGCGGGATGTGAAGGCAGAGCTGGACATAAACCCAGGGCCTCCTGTATGCTGAGTGTTTGTTGTTTTCTATTATTTTGTTTTAAACATTCACTAAGAGGGAACTATGAAATTAATGTATCCAAGTTAAACTGCTAAAACAAAACTTTAAAATGCTTGCTAGCGGCATTTTCAAACTACACCAGAATTTGTTCTTTATAAATCCATTATGGGTTATATATAGATGGTCTTCCACTTAAAATGGTCTTATGTAATGAATCTTTTATTTTACTTTAGTGTGGCAGCAACACACATTCAGTAAACTTCAGATTTTGATCTTTTCCTGGCTGGCGATATGTAGCACAATACGTTCTCTTCATGCTGGACAGGGTACCCAGCTGCAGTATGCAATCAGTCCCCCCATGTCAGCCACCTTATTCATGAGGGTCAATAACCAGTACTCTACAGTGTATTGTGTTGCTCAGCTAGGGTGTTTAGTAGATTAGGTGTTAGTTAAATGCATTTTCAACTTGTGACACGTTTATCAGGATATCTCATAAGTCAAGGAGCATACTTATATGTAAATTGTCACACTAAAGTAATCTTTAGATCATTGAAATTAGCTAAGATGTTTGCTATTGATTGTTATTTTAGATAGAAACAATAACCCTGGACCTTACAATAATCTCATACAATTTGTGAATTTTATCCAAATCTAGTTTCAATAGTTTTACTGTTTTGTTACAGGTTTGTTCCATATATAAAGTGAAATTTCATTATACCACTGAACCACTTTTGGTAAAGACCACACACTCATTTATGAAATAAAAATTGATGAATTATATGAGAGAAAAAAGTAAGAATAAATTATCATACACCTTTTCTTCACACCTTGGATGTACCTCATACTACATGTCCAACTTCTTTCCACATTCATAGCAAATACCTCTTCCTTGACCAGTCACTAGATAAAAAGACTATAAATCCACAGAAAGAAAATCATGGTCAAAGGTTATAGCTCAGTGGTAGAGCAGTTGCCCAGAATAGGCAAGGACCTGAGTTCAATCCCCAACACTACCCCTACCCCCAAAATTCCTGGACACCAAATACTACCAATTTCAAAAACAGATCTACTAGAACAAATGGACAAGGCACTTTAAAAGAAGCATAATGAACATATTAAAAATGACAAGATCAATATAAAACAAGAACCACAAGTTATAAAAAAGAATGAATCAGATATACAATAGCTAAACAAAAAAATAGTATGTTTCCCACATAATAAACAGTACCATCACCAGATAAAGGACAAATTAATGAGCATCAAAGCAGACTAATGAACTCTTCTAAAAGGAGCTATACAAATTTAAAGAAGGTGAATTATATATGAGAAATATTAATAGGTAAAGAAGACAGGGGTATGCCAACAGAAAAAAAGAAAAACACAGAGGAATCATTTGAAGAAATAATTGGTTTTTGGTAATGGCAGACAAGTTGACTGTGACCATTTCTTCCTCTGAGCCAGAAAAAAAAAGATGAGAAAAAAAAATTTTAATCTCCTTGAATATAAATAAAAACAACTGAGTTACTCAATACAACGGAGACTGGAGGCCCAGGGAGGTGAGCACAATCTTGAAATTACTTTTTTCCGGGCAATGTGTACTTTTTTGTTTTGTTTTGTTTTTTGTTTTTTGGTGGAACCAGGGATCAAACTTAGGACCTTGCACTTGCCAAACAGGCACTTATTCCACTGAGCTATATCCCCAGCCCCGAAATTACTTTTTTCCATACAAGAGACCTTTTGCTTTCAGAGGAGGAAGCCAAAAGGCTAGAGTACAGAATTAATTCTTGATAGTGCTGAGAGTGGGAGAAAGATTACGGAGCCTTGGTCCTGGCCAAGGGAGAAGGGATCCTTGTGAAACTACCCCCTGCCCCCATGCCTTTGTCACTTTGGGGTGAAAGCCCCAAAGCTGACCTTGAAGGAGCGGGGTTCAGAGATGTGAGGGTCATCATCCACAAGGACTAAGTCAGAACCGAACTGAGGTGATCTTGGATAGCTAGGATCTCCAGGCACCCAGCAAAAGCAGACCCTTGACGGAGGAAACAGTTCCTAGGGCTCAAATTAGATCTGGGAGTAATTCTGTAGTGTGTTGTCTGGTATATAATAAAAAAAATTGTGTTATGTAACACCTGGTATATAATAAATTAAAAATAAGATGTGAAATAAGACACTAGAAATAATAAACAGTACAAAAAAACACAGGAAGGGCTCATGTTAGATCATAAGCACAGATCTTAAAATGACTATGTTTATTAGATTTAAGGAGTAAGAGTAAAAATATTGTAGGCAGCTAAGTTAGATAGAAATATGGGTACTCAGGGCTAGGCCCTCCAAGAAGCCAGTATGGAAGACAAGATACCTCGCAACTGTGGCAGAGACAGGCACTTCACTGTGGGCCAGACCTCAAGACAAAAGATAAAACAAATGCACCCACATAATTCCTGAGGATAAACATCAGGGATTAATATTCTAAATAGGTGTCAATCACCTTAAGAAAGTCAAGAAAAGCCACTACCCAACCCCCTACAAGAAAAGCCTCTGTTCTATATTCATGCTGCATGACTCGCTTCCCCATTTGATCCCAATTTAATCAATTTTACCTGAGCAATTATACTTGTAATTTTATTGGCTGATTACAATGTTTTGTCCCACCTCATGCCCACCTTGCAATTTCCCATTTTTTCTCACCTTGGACCCACGTCATGTGGATTTGCTCTATAAAATTCCCTAGAAAAGGAAGGTCCTCAGGAGCCCACTCTGAACCCCTTGTCTTTCTCTCAGACAGAAGCTTTCTTTCCCCCAATACTGTAAATACATTCTGCTCTTAACCTCCATTGTTCCTAAAATTCATTCTTCAATTTTACAGAACATGAACTCATACCCAGCATCTAGCAGGTTGGGAGTTTCTTTCCCCTGTATCAAAGGTATACTACATACATGTTTAAAGTTTCATTAGAAAAGATTGAAACGCAATGTATGAAGAGAAAATAACTTACATGGGTGACATATATCAAACCACTTATTCAAAAAGTTTTATGAATTACAAGCAGAGTAAACAAAAGATAATCACACTGTGACTTGTCCCAGTAATACTGCCTAAAGCCAAAACGAAACTCCCAAAAGTTCTAGAGGACACTGACAGGCAACCACTGAAAAAGCAAAGATTACACTGACAACTGACTTCTGAACAAAAATAATGAAAGATAAAAAGATGGGGGAAAATTTCTTAAAATGCTAAAGAAAACCACTATTAATAACTGCATAACAAATGAAAATATTTTTGAAGAATAAAGATAAATTTTTAAAAGAATTTACCTAAAAAAATGTCAAAATCTGACATACATAAAAGACCCAAAGGGGTTGTTCAAGCAGAAGGAAACTTATTCCTAGTGGAAGTTGGGCATGGTAGCACACATCTGTAATCTCAATACTTGGGAGGCTGAGGCAGTAGGATCGTTGCGAGTTCGAGGTCAGCCTGGGATACAAAGTGAGCTCAAGGCCAGCCTGAACTGCATAAGACCCTATCTCAAAAAGACAAGAAAGAAAAAAAAAACCTTGATAATATTCCTAATGGAATAATTCCTGGTAAAGTATATTTAAAATCAAGCAGACCTTATTTTTTAACACAATTAACTTAATGAAAATTAAATAAATAAACATGGATTCTATTAAAAAGTAATGCCTTTTAGTTTTAAATATATATATAAATATTCAAACACAATGTCATAAACATAAGAGATTAATGAAATTGAGGTATCTGATAGTCTTTTCATTACCCAGAGAGTAACAATACTAATTAACATTAGATTTTGAAAACTCAAGAATAAATGCTGTAATCACTAAGATACAGACTACATAGAGAGCAGTGACGGCAAACCTTTGAGACGAGTGCCTAAACTGCAACCCAAAACTCATTTATTGCAAAGTGCCAGCATTGCGATTACACCTGAATACTGATGTTTTAATTTTTTTAAAAAAATTCATACATTAAGGTCTTTTGTCTTATAAGAAAAAAAACACCCGCACCATAGGTTTACCCCTACTGATATAGAGAGACCAAGGGAAAACCTATAGATGAGAATAATCTTAAGGGAATACCAGCCAGTCACAACACATGGACTTAATCTGAATCTCAAATCAAACAAGACACTAAAAAAGTAAAAGTTTATAAAAGAATAGTGAAATGGAAAAAAAAAATTACTGGATATTTTAAGATATTACTGAATATTATTTCTACATGAGATAATGAAATGAGTCAATAGTGATAATTTTGTTTGGCACCAGAAATTGAACTCAAGACAGCGTGCTTGCCAGGCAGGTGCTGTACCACTGAGCTATATACCTGGCCCAATAGTGATAATTTTTAAAGGAATGTGACATTTTAGAAATATGCACGCACTGGAATATTTATATATACGAAATGTTATCACACCTGAGATTTCTATCAAAAAAACATAGAAGGGGAAAGACACCAGGAAAAGATGTAGAGCCTAGGAGTATAGGTAAAATAAGATTGGCCAAGTAGTAATACTTGTTTAAGCTGAGCGAGTAGTACCTTGAGGGTTTTTTGGTTTTTTTGGTTTTAGGGGGATTTTTTTGTCTTTTTTAGACAGGGTCTCGCTTTGCAGTTCAGGCTGGCCTTGAATTCACGTTGTAGCCCAGACTGGTCTTGAACTCCTGAGGATCCTCCTGCCTCAGCCTCCTGAGTGCTGGGATTACAGGCATGCACCACCATGCCCGGCTATTGAGTTTTATTTTAATATTCTTTGTTTGTACATCTTTGAAATATTTTCTTTAAAAACTATTCAAAAGTCTGGTATGGTAGTACACACCTGTAATCCTAGCACTCAGGGGCCCGATACAGGAGGACTACCATGAGTTCCAGGCCAGCCTAGGCTACATAGTGAGTTCAAGGCCACATAGAGAGATCCTGTCTCAAAAAACCGAAACAACAACAGCAACAAAATTATACTACAGAGGCAAGAGTAGTAACAAAAACATCATGGTACTGGCACAGAAACAGACACATAGACCAATGGAATAGAATAGAGGACACAGAAACAAACACATAATCACAGCCATTAATTGCTGATAAAGAGGCCAAAACATACACTGGTGAAAAGACAGAATCTTTAACAGATGGTGGGGAAAAAAGAAAAAGCAGATGATATTGGTAAAACTGGATAGTCATATGTACAAGATTGAAACTAGATCCCTATCTCTCTTCTGATACAAAAGTCAGTTCAAAATAAATCAAAAGGTCTATCTACAGGACCTGAAACTGAATCTGCTGTGGCAGAAGACAGGGGAAACAAAGCCATAATGACAAGTGAAGACTTCCTGAATAGAACTCCCATAACAAAGCAAACAATAACAAGAATCAACAAACTGAACTACATCAAATTAAAATGTTTTAACACTGAAAGGGAAACAACCTACACAGTGAAAAGACGTACCTACAGAATGGGAGAACATCTTTACCAGATACTCTTCTGTCAGAGGATTAATATCTAGAATATAGAACAAACTCAAAAAACACAAAGAAAACTAATAGCCCTCACAATATATAAGCAATGCTGCGTGTGGTAGCACATGCCTGTAATCTTAGCACTCAGGAAGCTAAAGCAGGAGCATGGTTGCAAATTCCAGGCCAGTCTGAACTATATAAAGGGACCCTGTCTCAAAAATATCTAAATAAATAAATAGGTAAATGAATTGAGCAGACACTTCTCAAAAGAAAAAAATACAAATTCACAATAGCCAAGATATGGAACCAGCCTAGGTGCCCATCACAAACAAATGGATAAAGGAACTGTGGTGTATATACACAATGGAGTATTATTCAGCCATAAAGAACAAAGTTACACCACTTGTAGGAAAACTGAAGGAACTAGAGATCATGTTAAACAAATTAAGCCACACTCAGAAAGACAAGTATCACATATTTTCCTTTAGTATGTTGAATCAAAAAACGAGTGGCACAAAAGGAGAAAGTCTGCTATTGGATAAGCAGAAAGGACTAGGGAAACAGGAAGAAGTGTACGGGGAAAATAAAAGAGGGGGACAAATATGATTAAAATATGTCACAGGCATGTATGAAATACCACACAAAACCCAATGTTTTGAAAAATTAGTAAGCGCCAACAAAAATATATTTAAAACAGAAAGAAGTCAAGCTACAAATGGAGAAAGAGAAGCACAACACAAACAACCAAGAAGGAACTATTACCTCGAATATCTGAAGAACTGCATCAAATCAATATAAAAAGAAAAAATGCCATTCTAAAATAATGGACAGACAGGCATGGTGGCTCACGCCTGCAAACCCAGCACTCCGGAGGCTGAGGCAGGAGGATTGTTGCGAGTTCAAGGCCAACCTGGGCTACAAAGTGAACTCAATGCCAGCCTGAACTGCATAGTAAGACCCTGTCTCAAAAAGAAAATGAATGAATGAATGTATGAATAAAATAAAGTAAAATAAAATAAAATAATGGACAAAAGACACTAAAAAAGATTTCAGCCGGGTGTGGTGGCGCACACCTGTAGTTCCAGCACTCAGGAGGCTGAGGCAGGATGATCACTGCCAGACTCAAAGCCAGGCTGGGCTACAAAGTGAATTCACAACCCTGAACTACATAGTGAGACCCTGTAACAAAAAAGACAAAAAGAAAAAGGTATTTCACAGAAGAAACATGTATGGCCAAACAAACATAGAAAGACATGCTTAGCAATCAAGAAAAATCACAACAATGGGATATCATTTTTAAAAATCTTAAAAGCCTGAAAATTTTAAAGCTACAAAATGTGGATCAAAATGATATCACACCCATTGGTGTAATTTGGAAAAATAATTTGATATTATCTTCTAAAGCTGAACATACTACTCAACCCAACAAATCCATTCCTCAAAATAAGACCAAACAAACACTTGCACACATGTCCCAGGACACACATAACAGTATTTCAAGCATGGGAGAAGCCAAAATAGCATAGTAACACAAGAGACTAGTATACAACATGAAAATGAACTGCAACTACATGCAACATGGATTTACCTTTAGAATACATTTAATAGGTGAGGAAAATCAAATAATATATACAGTGTGATACCTTTTTATAATCAGCAAAAATAATTAAAACCAAACAACATTAAGGGTCAGGGTACAACTCAGTGGTAGGCTGTTTGCCTAGCATATGTGAGGCCCAGAATTTGATTCCAGCATCACAAAATAAATAAACAAAACAATATTTTATGTCTATATATGTGAAAAGAATCTTCTTTTTCAGAAGCAAAGAAATTATAATACAAATTAGAATACCATTACCAGAGTTAGAGGCAGGTCAGTGGGGCAGGACAAAAGAGAACAGGGTTGCCTCCCTCGTGTCTAATCTAACCACCCCCAGCATGGGGCAGCACGCGGTCGGGGTAAGAATAAACCATGCTCTCCTCTAAAGCCACACATCCTGATTTGTCTGAGCTATAACACCTATGCATACCTGGCCCAAGTGCACACTTCTAGAAGAAAGTTCAGGCATTTTTGTTTGATGTTGAGAAAAGCCAGCTCTTTCCCACTACCTAAGCATAAAAGTGGAAGCACTTTGTTGCCACTAGCAGATGTTTTTTTGAAGTGAGCCCAAGGATGAAGGCCAAGGATGCCATACAGCTGAACCAGACTACAGGACACTAGCAGTGCAGCAGTGGGGGTTAGAGGCAGGAAGAATGAGGAATTGTCAATGTTTTCATCACTCCTTAGGGTTTTCATTAAGGCCCTACATGAAGATATCTGTAAATGGTGTCTGTACTTTTCTATGTTTTTGATTATTAAAATGCAAAGTACTTAAAACTCTCAGCATTAAAGAAATTAACTCTTCAGAAAATATTCATATATAGAAGAAAGTCTTAGGATCTATTCCAAACTGTTGTTTAGGATCATATCATCTATTTTAATCATCAGAAACTATTTGTCAAAAAAACTGACTATAAATTTGTAGATAAAAGAATTTACAATTAGCCAAGCATGGTAGTGCACACCTATAATCCCAGCACTCAAGTGGGTGAGGCAGGAGGATTGCCATGAGTTTGAGGCCAACCTGGGCTACTTTGTGAGATCAAGGTCAGTCTGAACTACATAGTGAGACCCTGTCTTTAAAAAAAAAAAATTAAATTTTTAAAAAAACTAAATAATTTTTGCATTCAAATTTTAACCTAGGAATTATGAAATACAAAGCCCAAAAAACTCAATTAAAAGAAATACTTAGGTAATCTATCCATCAAAGGAACTATTCAGCCTAACTCATGAATTAGCCACTCAATAAAAAGACTAATATTTGAAGTATTTAACAACAAAATATTGTGATTTTCAAAAACAAAATTTTCATAACTGGATTCTTTCCTTTTTCTAGTACAAAAAGCCAACTGTTTATATCTAGGGAGTAAAATAAGTTATCATGTACAAATTTCAGGGTTAGTTAAGATGTAATAATAAGATTCTGATATCCACAGGCAAAGTTGTGTGAACTTGAAAATAACCAAACTCCCCACGGATGTGCTACATTCCTACTTTCTCAACTCCTGTACCTCTTTATGTACGTGTTAGCTCTCTTTAAGTGTGTTCTACTCGCCTGTCTTCATCTGACTGATGATTCAGTTACCCTTTTTCCGTATCTCTTTCTATACACATGGTCCAGCTTCCTCTGACCGTGTCCCATGTTACCTGCACACCTTCTTGGTTTGGTTTTCCCGTTCTAACTTTCACTATCTCTTTATTCATATTTATCCTCCATTCTTTAGCCGCATGCTCACTGTGTTCTGAATGTATTTGTCCCCTTGAAATTTGTATGTTAAATCCTAAGCCGCAAGGTGTTGGTATGAGGTGGTAGAGACTTTGGAAAGTACTTAGGTCATGAGGGTGAACCTCATGAATGGAATTAGCCCTCTTATAGGACGGTCCCCAAAGAAAACTCTTGTTCCTCCCACCACATGAGGATACAGCAAGGTGTCATCTATAAGCGAAATAGTAAGCCCTCCTAGACACAGAATACTCCCTGACCTTGGATTTCTAGCCTCCAGAACTATAAAAAATATACTTCTGTTATTTATAAGCCACCTATTTTACAGTATTTTCTTACAGTAATCCAAACAGACTAAGACATCATAGTATTTAATTTATTTGATATGATCATGGAATTGATGTTCTTAATCCCTGCTTATCATCTTCAGGTAGTAAAATAATTTTTATTTCTGGCATTTAAAGAAAAGTACGACCAGGCATGGTGGAGCACACCCGTAATCCCAGTACTTGGGAAACTACGGCAGTAGTTCAAGGCCAGCCTGGGCTACAAAGTGAGTTCAAGGACAGCCTAAACTGCACAACAAAACCCTGTCTCAAAATAAGAAAAAAGTAAACTAACTATTTAATAAATTTGGGTTGTGCGACCTGTCCACTAACTTACTCAGTGGGTCAGTGTCATGATAAGATGTTGCTCAGCATATAAGAAAAAATTTTGGTGGTGCACACCTGTAATCCCAGCACTCAGGAGGATGAGGCAGGAGGATCATTGCGAGTTCGAGGCCAGCCTGGGCTACAAAGTGAGTGCAAGACCAGCCTGAACTGCACGGCAAGATCCTGTCTCAAAAAAACAAAAAAAAATTTTTTACAAGGGTTTTAAATCAAGAGTTGGCCCTTAGGCTATAACAATTAACCTTATGGATTCACAAATCTATTTTTAAAAAACAGCATTAGGATTTGGGGATACTCTTATTTCAAAAATTCTCTTGTATATTCTTATTTCAAAAATTTAATTTTCTTTTGTATATTTTTCTATTATATGGATATTTATCTAATTTGAAATCATAAACATGTAGTAAATTTAGTGAGTACCTAAATTATGATTTGGCTTTGACACATTCATGGTTCTATCACTAATTTGGAATCCTAACTACTATAAAGTATAACCTAATAACATTTCACAAATGTATGAATTTGAAATAAATCCACACAGAGAAAAAAATGAAGCAGAGAAAATTAATCCAACCAAATCAAACAGCCAACAGCATAGCAAGAATCAGAAACATGAATTGTTGGTTCTTAGAAGATCACCATGAACTTCCTTGCTTCCACCCTTCATCATTCATTCTGATTCTGTGTTTTTTAATAATTTTAACAATTCTCTATGAGCACAAATATAGCAAATCACTTCCATTTTAATTTGAGATACATTTAAATAGTTCTCGTGTGCTCTAAAAGACAATGTCCTTCATTGAAAAAATTTAAAATATATTCCTATGCATTTATAAAGAGAAAACAAGATAGCTGAGTCCAAAGTTATTATATGTTACAGTTTTTTAAAATTAGCATTAATTAGTAAGTCAGCTAGAAAACTTCATAATCTCATTCATGAGTTAGATATACTTCACTGGAAAGAGAACAATTACATTAAGGTACCTAAAATTTTATCAAACAATATGTTTCAAGTGTTGTTTATACTATTAAAGAATTTAATACATGACATCCCCAGACAATTGGTCCTGCTGACCAGTCTCCTAAGGGACTGAATAATTTTCCTTTTAACCACAATTTTAACTTGACAACCCTAGGCAGGGGAGTAGGGAAAAGTGACAAAGAGGTATTATTAAAATGAACTAATAAGCCTATATGGTACTAGCCTGTCATATGCAGCAATCATAAAGTTGAGGAGGAGACTGATAGACTGTTCCACACTGATTTGGTGAGTAGAAGGAAGGCGCTTATTCAACTGGTAGTAGATGGATGAGATGACAGTTTCAAGGCGGGACACACTTATCTCAGTAGTATGGTCCAGTGTATTAAGGCCATTGTCTCGGAAGGCTTCAATCATGTTCCAGATATCAACAAGATGAACTAAAACATGAAGAAAACAAACTGTCAGCAATTTTAAAGTATACACCACCTTCACAATTAGACATTTTAATTTATCAACTAGTCTTTGAGGTTAAAAAGAAAAACTCTTTAGTAACAATGAGCACAATACTCTATGGCAGAGAATGTCAATCCAGATGATATGAAAGAGCCAGACTTCAATTCCAAGCAACTGGCATTTCAGATCTCTATAAATAGTGACCCACACAATACATGTAAATATCCACTGCAGTTAGCAATTAGAAAAAGTTAAAAAAAAAAAAAAGAGCTATTCTTAAGACTGAACTTTCAGCCTTTTTAGTCATCTTCTATATCATCTTGAGCCACCTTACTTTACTACTGTAGCATAGCAATTTCAACATTTACAACTCAAATTTTACTCTCTATAGCATAAAAAGAGAATACAATTTCATTAAGCAAAACACTAATATGCTTTACAGACTACTTAGAGCCCTAAACAATTTAAGCCAAAAATAAATTTGTCTTTTGCTTTTTTCCACTAAGAAGCTGATTTTTGTTTTAAGTTTCATGTCCAATTATATGTTAGATAATAAGATTTACTGTTCCCCTGGAAATAATTAAAAATTATCAAAGAACCATAAAAACATCGTCTTCAGTGGCTCATTAGTGGTTCAGGAAAAAAATAGTAAGTATTACTCAGGCAGAAAAGAGACATTTCCTTGAAAAAGTAAGAATTGGAATGACATGAATTCAACCAACAAAGGAAACACAATACTGCAAATTCTATTCAAAAGAAAGCTGATGTTGTTTTATTTATAAGAAATGAGGGGTAATTGGAAAACTACATCATGATCTCAACAGACACAGAAAACACATTTGGCAAAGTCCCTTTCATAATGGATGTACCTTGAGTCCATAATCTTAAATCAAATAAACCCTACACGTGTAAGTGTTTCTCTGGTGTGAGAAACCAAAAGTGCAAAGAAGAACCAAACATATAAAAGGTATTGTGAAATAGGAAGAAAATGTTCAAAAAGGGAAGGGAATAAGGAAGAGGGGAATGGGGAAGGAAAGAAGGGAAGAGTAAAAACAAAATGAGAAAAAAAAGAAAACATGGAAACAAAGCTTTTGTACAAGGGGAGAAGAGGAGGGGGTGAAGAGAGGGCAATGGAGTGGGGGAAAAAGTAAGTTCTATCATATACCGGTACAAATTCTCTGTGATGAATGTGATCACTCTACATATCTAAAGTGTACCAATAAAATCTGATTGAAAAGAAAATAGTCCTTTTCATAATAAACATGCTCTATAATACATTAGGAATGGAATGGACCCTCCACAATGGGAGACGACCAGTGCTGTCCTCTCGGAGTGATGTATCAGATACCTTAAGTGGAAGGAGCCAAAGGAAAAGCAAATACAACGGATTTTATTCAAATTTAAACTCTTGTGCTTAAAAAGATACCAGCAAGGAAGTGAAAAGGCAACCCAAAGAATGAAAGAAAATATTGCAAACCGCACATCAATAAAGGATCCAGAATATATAAAAATTCTTATAAATCAAGAAAAAAGATAAGGGCTGGGCATGGTGGTCCACTCCTGTAATCCCAGCATTTGGGAGGCTGAGGCAAGAGGATCATTGCAAATTCAAGGCCAGCCTTGACTACATAGTGAGTTCAAGGATAGCCTGAACTACACAGTGAGACTCTGTCTCCAAAAAGAAGAAGGAAAAAAAAAAAAAAATAGCTTAATGGATATTTCTCCAAAGAAGAGATATAGACAGCCAAAAAGCACATGAAAAAATGCTCAAAATCATTAGTCATTAAGCAAATGTAAAACAAAAGTACTATATAATGACATACTGGCTTCATACCCTCTAAGATGATCTTATTATTTTTATATAGAAAATATCAAGTGTTGGGGAATATTTGGGGAAACTGAAATTGTTGTATTATTCAATGAAATTATTCTTAAGAATCAAAAAGTAGCGTTTGGTGTGGTGGCACACAACTGTAATCCCAGCTACTGGGGAGGATAAGGCAGGAAGAACACAAGTTTGAGCCCAGCCTGAGCAACTCAATGAGACCGTACCTCAAAATAAAATAAAAATGGCTGGGAATGGTAGCTCACCTACCCACACTCAATTCCCAGTACCATCAAAAGAAGAATAAAAAAGTAGAAACAATCCAAATGTCCATCAATGTTGAATAAGTAAACAAAACCTAGTAAATACATGGAAAAGAATTTTATTCAGCCATAAAAAGAAATGAACAGGCTTTATATTGAGCAAAGTTCTCAATGACTAAAGAAAATGATTTTTCAAGAACACAAGAAATATACATAAAAACTGACCATGGGCCAGGGCTGGTGCGCAGTGATAGAACACTTGCCTAACATGTATAAAGCCATCCCCAGACCACAAAATAAAATGAAAACTGACCATAGCTGTTAAGTAAATCTCAACACACTACAAAGGCTTAAATGTATATGAACCATGCAATCAAAATGAAACTAAGAAGTCAATATCAAAAACTTTTTTTGTCTTTTTGAGACAAGGGTTCTCTACTCTGTAGCCCAGGCTGGCCTTGAACTTGTGGCGATCCTCCTGCCTCAGCCTCCTCTGTGCTGAGACTACAGGTGGTGATGTATCAGATAACGTAAGTAGAAGGTGTGTGGCACCACGCCCAGTAAAAAAGACAATTTTTAAAATAAACCCTAGCTTTAGAAATGGAGAGACACCCTACTAGTGAAGTTAGTTAATCTGGTTAAGGCTATATGTATCTGCTAAGATCCTGCAACAAATATATCACTTCCAAAGGAGATGCCAAAAGTCTTTGCTCTGATATTAGGAATGAGATAAAGATGCCCACTACCACCATTGCTACTATACTTGAGGCCAAATCAAGAAAAATATGCAGGTAAAGTAATAATCAGCATTAGAAATAAATGCAGTAGAAGTATTATAAATAAACATAACAGTCATTAATCAGAAATGACAAAATTGGGCATACAGAAAATCATAAACGTGACAGGTAAGTTACTAAAATTTAAATGTGGATCCAGAACAACTGCTAGATAAAAGGCCAAAATATAAGTCATTTTATGTCTTATATTTCAGTGATACACAATGAAAATAGTACCATAAGTCACAAAGACCTAGGAATAAATTTAGTGAAGGCTATGCAACATCACTACAAAATATAATTAGCAGAAACTAAAGACCCAAATAAGTGGAAGACTGATATACCGTGTGTACCAGGAGAAAATTCAATAGTGGAAATACGCCAATTCTCCTTAATTTGATCTACAGCTTCATGCAGTCTCAATTAAAATCCCAGCAGGAGTAGACATTAAAGAAGTATAGTACAGGGCCAGGTCTATAGCTCAGCAGCACAAGCGCCTGCCTGGCAAGCGCAAGGTCCTGAGTTCAATTCCGGATTCCAAAAAAATAAAAATAAAAAATGCTTTATGGCTAGGGATGTAACTCAGCACCATATAAGTACTTGCCTGGCAAACCTGAGTTTGATTCCCAGTACCCCTCCCCAAAAAAGTATAGTACATTATATGTAAATTATACTTGAAAAAAGAAATCCCAGTAGAGGTTCATTTCTAGTAGCAACTGACAGGCAGATTGTAAACTTTATATCAAAAAAAATCAAAAGGTCACACGTCACTGTTTTAAAAAAAAAAATGAATAAAGTAGGAAAACTTGTTCCACCTGACATCAAGCTGACTTACACAAACATATAAAACTATACATACAAACATACATATATATAAAGCTAGAATGGTGACTGCTGGAGCGGTATGATGTTGGTGCAAGGACAGAACAACTGTCTTAGTTACTTAGTTACTGCTGACACAAAATGTCCAACACCCAAAATTGAAGGAGTAAAGGTTTATTTCAGCCTACAATTTGCACAGGTTTCAATTCATGGTTGGCAGCCCCAAGGCAGGCGATACAGCAGACAGACATCACAGAGGGGGACCAGCTCACAGTGGGCAGGGGGCAGCAAGGCACGGAAGTAGCGAAGAAGGAGCATGAAGGAAAGCAGAGGTCTTCCTGTCTCTTCTGTTCTATCCAGGCCCCACGCCCTTGGGGCAGGCGGTGCTCACACCCAGGGCGGGCATCCCCATCATCCACACTGAGAACTGTGCCACAGCCATCAGTGGGCTCATTTAGTAATCACACACTCTAGATCCAGCCACCTCTGAAAAGTTCCACCCACACGAGGGTTTGGGGGAACATCTAGACACAGCCATAATGCTAGCTTTTGGTTTAAAGATAAAAGAACAAAAACATATTAACAAACACACAAACATTTAGAAAATAACACAAAAATAATACAAGCAATACAGAATTTCAGACAAGGTAATAGGAAATTAACAATGGTTGTTGTATTACATATTGATTATCTTCAAATTGGATACTCAGGTAAACAAATACAGACATGTGAGATTGATCAAACACTTAAACATTAACTGTTCCTTTCAATAGAGCTTAAAAGTCAGTAACACTAGCTTATGGAAAACAAGAGGGTCATGAATAGATCTTTTCACATTTGGACACTGCTATAAATATTCCTGTACATTTCTCCTAATGAATGTGAGAGGATTTTATGACAATAAAGAAACAGAATGACCTTTTTATCTTTTTTGTTGTTGTTTCTTAAAATTTTATTTTAAAAGTAAAAGGACAAAAACATTACCAAACAGACACAAAGTAGCACAAGAACAGTACAAAAACTAACTTACAGATAATGTGACGGAGAATTAACAATGGTTGTTATATTATATATTGATAACTTCAAAGAGTATGTTCAGGATAACACATATAGACATACAAGATTGATCAAACAACTAATTATTGACTGCTCCTGACAATAAAGCAACATGAGACAATAGTGCAATCATGTTAGCCAACCTGCATATATATATACACATACCTACATAGCTATCCCTTTCTTCCTTTTCTCCTTCCCCTCATCCCGATTGCTCTTTACTTTTGAGCAGTTTCTTTTCATGCCTCCTAATTTATATTCCCACCTTCAGGATCTTACACTAATGATACAATATGCTGTTTGCACATGCACATCTGATTTATTTCACTTATGAGTATTGTCTTTAATTCTGACCACTTGCCTATAAAAGCCTCAAGTTTGTCTTTCTTTATAGCCGAATAATATTCCATTATGTAAAAATGCCACAGCTTTTTTATCCAGTCCTCTGTGGATGGACATTTGGGTTGCTTCCACAATTTAGGTATTACAAATTGTGCTGCTATAAACATGGAGAATGACCTTTTCAATGAATGGTATAGAGACAATGAAACAGATATGGACAAAACTGATGGTTAACTTCTACTCATATTGTACAGATATCCCCCAAAATTCAAGGTAAATTATAGAAACATATGTAAAAAGTAACAAAATAAAACTCTCAGAAAATGAAAGTTTTACTTTTACACTGCTAAAACCACTAATCTAGGTTAGGCTCTCAACATTCTAAACATAGGTTACTGTTTCCATGAATTATTACGGGAAAAATTATAAAAGTAAATTACTAACAGTGGTTTTCAAACGTTTTGGCCACAACCCACAGAAATCATCACACATACATGTCTAGATAAAGACAAAAGTTTCACAAAATATTTTTCACTGCATAAGCTGCACTCAAATATTTTTTCCTTTCTTTTTCTTTTGTATTACACACTTTAAATTACAGCTACAACCACCAAAATGATTTCATGACACATTAATGGGTCACATCCATAATATGAGAAACAACACTTTGGGAAATCACTGAAGAAAAAAATTATGACTTCAATCTAGGATGACAGGACAAATTCTTAGAGAGAACTTAAATCTAGAATTTGTAAGTGGTAGAAGTTATCAGATATAATGTGAGCTGCTCAAATCACTTGTTGAGTGGCAAAACTCAGTCCAAACCGAAGATTTTGATTCTTAGGTTAATGTTCTTTCCATTATAGTTTCTCACAGGAGTGCACCTAGACATGCGCACAAGAAAAGCACTACAATTGCTAAGTGAATTTATCTCTATGGAAATTAATACATATACATACAGATACACACACACACTAGTTTGTAACTCATATGATAGCAATTACTGTTAGAAAAGATTGATTTATGCTATATTAAATTCAATCAAGAAAATAAATTATTACATCTTTATCAAAACATACTTTCTTTTCCTCTAGAAGCTAACAAATTATATTTCATTAATATTAACAAGGAAAAAAATAATAATATTAACAAGGAAAAATCAATTCTCCCCCTTAACATTAACATCATTCCTATCTCAAAACTAGTTATATTGTTGTTAAAATTTTAAGAATATAAGATTAAAATGACAAGTTCTTTCCATTATAAAGTTTATACTCTAATAAATAATTAAAATAACAATTCAACATAAGAATATGAAATAAAAGATATTAAAATATTTTTTCATACTATTAAGAGAGGCCTATCCACCATCACAGAAATGAGGAAAAAAATGACTTACGGTTGCATCGTTTTTGTACAAATCGTAATTTGCAAGCTGTTCTGTAAGTTGACAGCCGTATGACATCAAAATTCTGAGCACCTGAAAAAGGGCAAATAAAAATCTTCAACTGGGTTTCCCATTTAATTTCTAGATACTAGAAGTGTGGTTCATATTCAATAGTCAAATAAGCCTTCTGATAAAAAGCAAACTGGAGGAAGGCGGGCTTGGGAAACATTGTCTGCAGGCCAGCCATACACCAGGACACTACCAAAAGCTTTGCCTGTTACCATCAGTTCTGCTGGGATAGGAAAACTCTTGAGCGGAGGGACACTGGTGTCCCAAGTAACTTGTTTATAACACATGGCAATTGTACATGACTGAGTGAATGATCAAGTGATCAGGAAATGGGAGCAGAGCAGTATAGTAGCAAAGACCCAGGCCTAGAGAATAAAACGCTAAATTCTACCCCCAACCCAGCCACAAAATAGAATATAACTATGCCCATGCCACATACTTCTTCTCAGAGACCTCCATGTCCTCATCAGTAAGTGGCATCTTCACAGTGATATCTTCAGAGCAGTGTTTTATACTCTTCTATTATAATGTGCCTCTATTAACCACTAAAATCATTTCCCTCCACTTGATGCCTCAGCAGAAATGACAGTGCATGAGTTCTACAGACAGATGATAAAAGTCAGCCAGATGCCCCTGCTCTTACTCTTTCAGGATGCCTGCCTGAGAGGACCAGACACCACACTGAGGATGTGCAGACTACTGACCTGGAGCAGCTCATATGCAGAGGAATTATGTCCATAACCACAGGCAGCACCAACAGCCAAATATGTAAGTGTGCAACCTTCAGATGACTCACACCCTGAGCCTCCTGCTTATTCTAGTGAAGTCAAGAAGTCAGCAAAGCGGCAAAGGACCTGCACTATATCCGTGAGGCCCTGGGTTCCATCCCCAGCACCAGCACAGGAAAACCCTCAGCACTAGATGCCATTCTAATTCTAGATCAACAAACTGCACAAACAAAATAAATTATTGTTTGAGGGTAAGATATAGTCATTATAACCAGAACAAAGCCTAAAATTTCATGAGTCTATAAATCAAGCTCTGTTCTCATTTCAGAATTTAGTATAAATAAAATCTCCTTACACATTAAGGTCACCTTATACAGCTATGGACCCTAATATGACTTTCTATTCACCTATGCTGCCCTTATAAGATGCGGCAGCAACTTGACTCAGTAAGGAGAAAGTGAACTGGCACAAATTACTTTCTACTAATGTTTACAGGCATCTCTTATTTCTGTTCATTTCACAGTATAGAAGGGGAAAAGGAAAGGTTTTTCCAAGTTTTTGTGAAAGTAGTGTTTATTGACCAAAATACAATATTCCTCTTCATTTCACTTCTACTTTACCTTGATGTCACAATTAAAATGATTTCTTCCACTACCTGGTTCTCACAAAATTTTTATTCTTCTATGATTGTATAGTTCTACTTATTTTTTTTAGTTCTACTTATTCTTAACCTGAAAGCATTATAAAAATACAATGCACACATCCTACAATTTGCCACTGAAAGTACAAAATTCAGTGGATCTTACTGTATAAAGAATTGTACATTCATTGCCCAAATCAATTTATATGTTAAACATCCTAAAAAGAAACTCCTGCCCCTTAGCAATGACTTTGCTCACTATGTAACACAAAGTTATACTTTATTATAAATAGAAATCACAGAACATATAATTTGCAAATAATTTTTCACATTTCTGAAAAATTGTCGGTGGTCATTTGACTTAGTGTATATACTGAAGCAGAAAAGTTAATAATTTTGATGAAATCTAATTTATTCTTTCATCGCTTGTGTTTCTGGTATATTTCAGCAGCTTTATACCTATAAAGGTCAAGAAGATTTATACCTGTATTTTTTTCTAAGAGTTGTTTGTTGTTGCTGTCATTTGAGTGTCTCTTTTTTTTTTATTTTAAAGACAAAAGAATGGAGACACGAACCAGAACAAGCCATAAACAATATCAAAAATACAAAATTATACAGAACATAGCAGGGAATTAGCACTGGATGCTGTATTACATAATGTCATCTTCACACTAGTTAACACACAAACATTAAAGGAAATACCAAATTATAGAGAAGATAGTAGGGAATCAGCACTGGATGCTGCTTATAACACAAAGTTATCTTCACTTCTGTTAATACAAAAATGATTGAGGAAATACAAATTATAGAGAACATAGAAGGGAAATAGCTCTGGATGCTGTCCTACATGTTACCTTCACATGTTACTCAGTTACACAAATGATGGCCCATTTGATCATTCAATTTTCTCCTCCCTCATCTCCGTTGCCCTACCACTCAATCAGTTCTCTTCCCTGTGATAATAACTGTACTCCTGGGTTTATCTATACCCCTGGACTCTCGCCATGAGAAGAGATATAGCTACCTCAGACTATACTGTAGCATACATGGGTGTATACAAACTGCCATGGTCGGAGGTGGAAAAGCACCTATGCTCACAGTGGACCGCGCAGTTCCGCCCCATCACCGTGCTATGGGTGGGGGCGGGTCCAGTCCATGGGGCACCCTCAGCGGGGCCCACAGCAGAGCAACCGCAGGGCCCTCAGCGGAGCAGCCACAGGGCCCACAGTGGAGCAGCCGCAGGGCCCTCAGCGGAGCAGCCGCGGGGCCCACAACGGAGCAGCCGCGGGGCTCTCATTGGAGCACCCACAGGGCCCACAGTGGAGCAGAGCCAGGGCACATGCCCCCGTCAGGGTGCCCTCGGTGACCCGTTTGGCTCTGTCCCATTGCCTCAATGCCAGAGGCCCTTTCTTCTCCTCCTCCCTCCTCCTGATCTCCAGTATTACCGTTCCCCACCCCTTGAAGCTGGGCACTGGACGAACTTACGATGCTTGGTATAAGGGCTTGAAATCGCCCTGGCCTGTTCTCACTGTGTTAGTTCAGGGTATGAACTGGGTTTAAAGATTAGTTCTAGAATAGAGCTGGATGATTTTCTCAGGTCTGCTGTATAGAGTATGTTGTTGTTTTTCAGACTCCCGGTCTGCTACTTTTCATCTAATTTGTTGCTATGGGTTCATGCAAGGTTCGTATGTGCAAGCTGTAAGGAGACCCTCTTGGTGCACACATTAATAGTTTGGGGTGAGTCCTGAAGACCGTGGATTCGTCCCATTGTTGCCAGGAACAGGCGGTGCTTGCTCAAGCTGCTGAGACTCAAGGTGCTCCCAGAGAGAGTTCAGGGTGGGAGCTCAGTTCCAGCAACCCAGCTCGTGCTTCCTGCCTGATGTTGGAGTGAGAACGGCGTGGAGCCACTCAATCCACCTCCATCTGCATCTCCCTCCCGTTGGGGTGCTGGAGCCCCCATCCACTCCTCGGCTGGATCCCTGGGAGCCACCGCGGCTTACTGCTGAGGTTCCCCGCTGCTCTCCACCAGTAGCCACTCACCCAACAGAGAGGCAGGGAGCCACAGCCTCGAGGCAGGCACAGAGCCAGGCATGGTGGGCTGTGTACTAGTTGCATTGATTCTCTCCAGGCGCTGATTAGGAAGGTTGCCGCAGGGTGGGGACTCTGCCCCAGTGGCTGTCGCAACCTCTCATTCTCACATCGGGTTCGACAACTGCTCCTGACTGCCACTGCCTCCTTTCCTGGCTGCACCCTCCTCTCTCCAGCCCTGGACCAGCTCTCGGAACTCTGCTCTCCCCTGGCCGAGTCGGGAGGCTTCTGTGAGCATAGGCCTCCAAAGCTAAAGCTGCGAATGCCGGAACGAGGGTGCGGGCCATGGGTGTGTTTGGAGTGGTGACTTCCTCCTTCTCCTCTCCCCGACTGCACCAGGGGGATCTCCAAACCTTTCCTCCAGCAGAGGTTTTGCTTAGTCTTTCCAAGGGCTTCAATTCCCATTTCAGATCCTTCCTGAGTTCAGAATACCCACCTCTTTCCCTTCTGTCCTTCACACGTTGCTATATTTCTATATTCCTTTATCTGAGTGGCATTCCTCTGGGAGGTTCTCTCTCCACTGCCTACCCGGTTGCCATCTTGAAGTCCCATTTGAGTGTCTCTTGTTTTGGTTTGTTTTTCAGTACTGGGAATCAAACCCATAGCCTCAAGCAGTCTAGGCTAGTACTCTATTACTGAGCCATATCTCCACCTATTTTTTTTATTTTGAGAGAAGGATTCACAAAATGCCCAGAGTGGGTTCAAATTTACAGTCTTCCTGCCTCAGCCTCTCAAGTAGCTTAGATTACATGTGTTGTGTGCCATCACATGGGGCTGTTTTTCTCTATGAGCTTTCTCTTTTATCTCTAGGTCTATGATCCATCTTCAATTAGTTTGACATATGGTATGAGGCAGGGATCCAAATAAATGTGATTATTCAATTTCCCTACCACTGTCTGTTCAAAAGACCATTCTTCTTCCATTGAATGGTCTTGACATCCTTGTCAAAAATTAAGTGACTGTTAATATATGGACTTTCAATTCTACCCTTTTAATTATGTGCTATTATAATATGGATCTTAAGTGCCCTCCATCAAGGCCCATCTGTTAAAGACTTGGCCCCCACGTGAAATTTTGAAGTTATGGAGCTGTAAAAGGTAAAGCCTAGTAGAAATCCTCCTCTGCCAGTCATTAAGAGGATGTCGTTGACCTAGCACTCAGCAGGCTGAGGGAGAAAGGGTCTAGGGTTCAAGACCAGCCTGGGCTACATCACAAATTCAAAGCCAGTTTGTAACACAGCGAGATCCTGTCTCAGTGAGGGTGGTACCACATGCTTGCCCAGCACTCAGGAGACTGAGGTAGTTGAATTGCTGCAAGTTGGAGGCCAAGCTGGGCTACAAAATGAGTTCAAGGCCAGCCTGAACTACAAAGTGAGACCCTGCCTCAAAAAGAACAAACAACAAAAAATCCTGTCTCAAAAACAAAAAGTCAATGTGTCCTGAAAGGTGTTTATGGGACTCTGATTGCTTCCTCTCATTGCTCATCATGAAGTAAATGGATTTCCTTTCAATGATGTACTATGTCTTGCCAGAGACACAAAAGCATCAAGGTCAAACAACCATGGCCTGAAAGCTTCAAAACTGCAGACCAAACTAAAATCTGAGTATTTTTCAGTTGATAATATCAGTTATTTTATTATAATACTGGAAAACTAACTAATATATGGGTCTATCTTTATGCCAGCAACACAGAACCTAATTTTTTTTTTTTTTTTTTTTTTTTTTTTTTGGTACCAAGAATCAAACTCATGACCTCAAGCTTGCCAGGCAAGCACTTATGCCACTGAGCTACATCCCTGGCCCTAGAACCTGGATTATAATATAAAGTTCTGATGTCAGAAAGCATGAGTCCTCTGGCTTTGTTCACCCTCTTTCAAGACTTGTGGCTATTCTTGGTCTCTTTTGAGTTTCCATATGAAATTTAGGATCAGCCCAACCATTCTGCAGAGAAGCAGTTAGGACTTTTTTGAGGATGGTGTTGAACCTGTGGATCAGTTTAAGTAATATGGCCGTCTTAACCATGTTAAGTCCTCCAATCCATTAAGACAGGATATCTATTTAGGTCTTTCTTAATTCCCTTCAACAATGTTTTGTAGCATTTAGTATAGTATAGGTTTTATACTTCTCTTATTGAATATATTCCTACTTTTATTCATTTGGTTTCTTAGTATACTACTCTCTCAACCTATTTTAAATTAGAACCATTAAATATTGGTCAAAAATTAAACCAACTGTTTAAAGAAAGAATGCTGATAAATGTTTAAATCAATTTACTAAATATCCTGTCATTAAATCACTGCAGGTAATTTTAATGTCTAAACATTTATACAAGCCAGACATGGTGCTGCAGGCCTATAATCCCAGCACTCAGGAGGCTGAGAGGAGGACTGCTGCAAGTTCAAGGCCAGCCGGGGCTACACGGTGAGTTCGGAGGCCAGCCTGAACTGCACTGTCTCAAACAATCAAAAAAATAAAAAACAAAGCAAAAACATTTAAACAATATATGTGAAATATTTTAATTGGAAATACTGATAAAACTAATGAAAATAGCTAGGAAATGAGAGCACCATCCCCAATTAATAAAGTTTGCTAATCTGAGATCAGATGCCAGCTATTTATTAGGTCATGTTTGCTAGTAGAGATGTAATTGTATAAAAAGGTCAGTGCACCTCGCATAACTCACTCTCTCTCTTCAGCCTCTTTCTCTGGTGTAGTTAGAGTCAACTTTGAGTACTACAAAATATCAAACAAGTAAATATCACAGATGTAAGGCTAACTAGTTTAGTTTAGTGAAACTATGTCACAAAATAAAACACTCCAGGAAGACATCTGGAATTTCTCTGACTTATTTTGTTTTCCAAAACAGTCTCATCTCACTAAGTCACTAAATTGTTGGGCTTGAACTTGCAATCCTCCACCCTCAACCTCTCAGAATCCTAAGATTACAGAAGTATGCCACCATGCCTAGCTGGATGCTTCATTTTTAACAAGTGCCCCAAGCAAGTGTTATGATCAAGCTAGATTCAGAAAACATAGGGCTATCCAGCTCAACTGAAAGGTGTGGTTCATGTTTTTCTTTCAAATTTCACCTCTATACAACTCCAGTCATTCTGGACTACATATTACCACCAAAAGATGCCAAGCCCTCTCATCTCAGGACCTTTGCAAGTACTTTTGCCCCAGCTCTTCCTTTACCTCAGAGCAGGGTGACTCAGCCTGGACATCACTTCTCCCAGATCCCTCTGGACCTCATCATGATCCCTATCATTCCTGTTTACATTTCTGTAAGTCTAAGTTCCAGGAAAACAATGCTTAATTCTGTTATTGTTAATGTCCACCATTATATGCCTTAGAGTAGGGTGTAACAAAGCTGGCACCTAAAGTATCCATTGGATAAATTAATGTAAAAATAAGGAAATTGTGTCTTGCTGGTACAAAAAAACTCTCATCTGCTGTATGAAGGTTAGAAAAAAAAGTTAGAAAAACTACTGCATAGATACAATTTTGGACACCAGCAAAGAAAGGCTGACAGTGAGAGATAAAAATTATGGGAGCTTGGCATGGTGGCACATATCTGAAATCTCAACTCTCTGGGAGACTGAGGCAGGAGGATCACAAGTTCAAACCTAGCCCAGGCAATTTACAACTTAGTAAGGCCTTGTCTCAAAATTAAAAAAAAAAAGAGGAGGGGAGAGGAGATGCAACCCAGTATGAGTGGCCTGGATTCAGTCCCCAGAACCAGAAAAAATGAATGAATGAATGAATGAATGAATGAAAAAAAGGAAACAAACAAGCAAGCTATATATATATAAATACGGGCCTAGCTAGCATCTTTTCCCATCTTTTCCTTACTAGACTACAGATCTAGTAAGCTGCTAGTGTTTCAATACAGCTGGTCCCCTCCAACTCATGTGAGCTTTTAATCCCTTTTATAAAGTTACAATAGGTAAAAAGTTAATCCAATCACGTTTAGAGGTGGACCTCTGAGAGGTGATTTGGATTAGATGGGGTCATCACCAGGGTGGAGGCCCCATGACTGAATGCTGAGGGCATTTTACTAAGAGGGACACCACGGGACACATATAGGCACCCCCCCACCATGGCATGCCCTGAGTCCTGTTGGGACTCTGCCAGCAGGAAGACCTTCCCCAGAACCTTGGACCAGAACCATGAACCAAAATAAAGTTCTTTTATATTCACCCAGTCTGTGGTATTGCATTGCTAGCAACAGAACATGGACAAGACATAGACATACATATAATAGTTATAAATGGCCTAAAAACTATTACAAACATTTCTAACACAAAAAGTTTTTTTCAAAAGAATATTAGTCCAGGGCTGGGGATATAGCTCAGTGGAATAAGCGCCTGCCTAGCAAGCGCAGGGTCCTGAGTTCGATCCCCAGTACCGCCAAAAAAAAAAAAAAGAATATTAGTCCATATAAGTAACATAAATGACATCCTTATTTTTTTCTTGGCAGTAGGGATAAAAACCCTTCTAAGCAAAATGAAACCAGAGGTCTCATCATAGAAGAGTACGTAAATAAAACCAAGGCCACTGAACAGAGATTCCCTCAGTGGATGAACCAGGCAAAAGGGAGAGGAAATCTTATAAAAGGAAATTACGGAGACATATGCCTGGTCTATTTAGATTTAGATTTAAATTTATCTGGATTTAAGGGGAAAAAAATAATAAGCAAAAGAAGTGAAAACCAAATAGACTGTATTCACAAAATTTAACTGTACACAATAATGACAGTCTCTCTCAAACACAGTGGTGCAGGCATATGGGAGACTAGAGTAGAAGGACTGCAATTTGAAGCCCAGCCAGGGCAATCTAGCAACTTCGTTAGACTTCTGTGTCAAAATAAAAAACAGGCCAGGTGTGGTGGCACATGCCTGTACTCCCAGCACTTGGGAGGCTGAGGCAGGAGGATTGTTGAGAGTTTGAGACCAGCCTGAGCTGCAAAGTGAGCTCAAGGCCAGCCTGAACTGCATAGTGAGACCCTGCCTCAAAGAGACAATTAATTAATTAATTAATTAAAAATTTAAAAAACATAGGGGCTGGGGATATAGCTCAGTGGAATAAGTGCTTGCCTGGCAAGCACAAGGTCCTGAGTTCAATCCCCAGTACCGCAAGAAAGTAAATAAATAAAATAAAAGGTTTAAAAAAAAAAAAAAAAACATGCTGGGGATATAGCTCAGTGGAATAAGCACCTGCCTAGGAGGAGCAGGGTCCTGAGTTCAATCCCCAGTACTGCCAAAAAAAAAAAAAAAAAAAAAGAATAAAAATTTAAAAAACAGAAAAAGAGGCTAAGAATGTAGTGGGTATTAAACCCAATTTGAAGGTACTGGGTTCAATACCCACTATGGAAAGAGAGAAAAGCATTCAGGAGGCTGAGGCAGTTGGACTTCTGTGTGTTCAAGGCCAGCCTGGGCTTTACAAAGTGAGTTTAAGCCCAGACCAAAAAAAGAGAGAGAGACAAATGTCTATTTGTGGAGTTAAATAGCAACATTTCATAAAGGAGGTACATTTTTTTTTTTTTTTGTCTTTTTGAGACAGAGTCTTGCTATGCAGTTCAGGCTGACCTTGAACTCACTCTGTAGCCCAGGCTGGTCTCGAACTTGCAATGATCCTCCTGCCTCAGCCTCCCAAGTGCTGGGATTACAGGCATGTGAGGAGATACTCTTAAAACATTCTAACAGTCTTATATTACTTTGAATGAAATAATAAATATTGATAAGGTTTTGGTTTCATTTTAATTGGTGTTAAAATTTCTACATAAATACAAAAAGAACAGAAAAAGAATAGAAAACTCACAACCAAGTAGAGGGAAACAATGGAAGAAAGAAAGCTCAATTCATCTAAGAGAAGGCAAAGGAAAAAAGGACCAAACTGAAACAACAAGTAAGTTGTAAAAAATGAAATTTCTCGGTATTCACAAAAAAGGTTATGACAAACAGTGAAAATGCAAAGACTGTGACACTGACTTTTTCAAAATAATCCAATTTATGCTGTTTATAGGAGACAAACATTAAGGAGTCAGAAAACTTAAAAAAAAAACAAAATAGCTGTACTACACCAGGCATGTTAACCAAAAGAATGCTTGCATAACTATATTACTATACAACAAAACAGACATTAAAGCAAAACAATTTTAGTAAGAGGCTACCTACAGGTGAGTGTCCTTACTCCAAACATACAAAATCTAAAGCTTCTTGAGCATCATGTCATTCGTGATTTAAGAAAATAATAATGACTCCTCACACATTGGAAGTGAAGCTCCACAACCTAATAAACAATATAAACCCTACAGCAAATATCATTCTCAACAACATTAGAAGCATTCCCTTTAAAGTAAAAAACTAGACAAGGAGAACTACTATTCTCCCTACTCTTCAAAATAATACCTGAGGCCCTAATTAATACAACAGGTCAAGAAAAAGGAATGTAAGATTTACAAAAGACAGATTAAAATTGTCATTAAAAATGGTATACTCACCTATTCAAGTAGAACTTACAACCATTAAGCCTAATTAAAGAGGTATGAAAACTGACGTACTAAAATCAGCAAAACACCCAATTGATACAGTGGAGTGGCAAGGCTGGAAACAGGTGACTGGGCATCCACAGAAGGTAATTACATTGGAGTTTTGGGTGACATTTGGAATGAGGGACAGGGCCTTCCAGTACGGGACCAATACAAATCTGTGAAGAAATGGGGCTGGGGTTAGGGTTGTTAAGAAGCCACACTCACCCGACACCTCCCAGACTGGCTGAAACTCTCAGTTTGTTATAGAAAGAGCACTTGTAGGATGTTCATCTGTTAAGAGTACCAACATTAACAAAGCAAGACTATTTCAAATATCTACCAGAGTCATTCTCTCTTGTGCTCATTTAGGTATAGCACTCAAACACTTCTCAGTATCAGAAACTACTGTATTTACTTACTTATTTGGTTTCCAATTTTATCTGCTTCACCTTAGTAAAATGTAAGCATTATGAGTAAAATCATGAACTGTGTTTTACTCTCCCCTGTAACCCTAGTACTTACAATAGGGACCAGAAAATAGGAAATTCTAAATAACTTATGGCAAACTTCAGAGCTTTCAGTGATAACAAACAGCCTGCTGCAGCATGCATGTCATAGATTTACCACTACTGTCATGCTAAAAATTGAATGGAGCAACGACCCCTTGAATCTGGAAAAGTAGTCAAGAGCAGTCCACCAGAGAGCGAGGACAATGGAATTAGCAAAGGCACAAAGATATGAAACAGCATGACCTATCTGCAGGAAAGCCAGCACAGTATTGTTGAGAAATGGCATGCAAGGTGTTATAGGATCTTAAATGTCTCTGAAAGGTCCACTGTTAGAAACCTGGCATTATTGGGAAGCGAAGATATCCCCTCAAAGGGGAGAACAGAACATCAGCTCTTTCTTCTTTCTCTTTTTGTATTGCTGTCATCAGGGGAGCAGCTGTGCTCCATCACCGCCCCCACCATGATATGCTACCTCAACACAGGCCCAAAAGAAACAAATCAGACTGAAACCTTAAAACTAGAAGCCAAAGCAACCCTTTTTTTCTTTAAAAGTTTATTATCTCAGGTATTCTGTTATAGTGACAAAAAGCTGACTAACCCACAAGGCATGTAATACAAATGCGGAATGGAAGAAACAAACAAAAGAGGAGGCCTAAGGCATCACCAAAGTGCTAAAAAGCAAAATAAAAGAGATTTAAGCAAAGAAGTAACATGGAGTCACACAATTCCATCAACCACACAGCAGATTTGAGAGGGCCAATTGGACAAAAGCCTAAGAAACTCAGTGGATGGATCCATTGGGTTCTTGCTGTACCCTAGGAAGGAAGGGCAGTGAGAATGAGGAAAAACAGACAAGAGACAAAAATCGGGTAGAGATCCTCTCTCCTGAGCAGAGAAGGGGAACCCGCCCAAAAACAATGGAGTGTTTATTTGTACCTCGAGAGGTTGGTTAATTTCCGCCTCACTGCCCAGCAATCAGTTAACAAGCTATAACAGCTTGTTTACGTGCTTTGAGGAGCCCCCTTGTTCTCGGAGATCCCTTCGTCCTGCACATGTAATTAGTTTCCAGCTTCAGCGGCTCCAACATCTCTCTTCTCTGCTTTATACATGATGGAGATTAGCTGGAAAGGCTATGCTTGGAGAATACAGTCCCAACATCCCTAACAGTAGTCAGCTGCCAGTCTAGTTGGCAAAATGTCCAAAGTTGCTGGTCATTAGAACCCTTTACAGCTAACATTTTACTATGACGATCCTCACTTATACATCTTGTGGTTATGCATTTCTGCTGGATGTTTAAGACCAAGTTAAGGTGAGACTCGTATTAATCCTTCTTTCCTATATATCAAGTTAAGCCTCCTCAGGGTTGCTCTGGAACCACACACAGCACCTCTAGATCCACTGTTAGTATCAGCCATCTGGATGAGTCACGGCCATTGCTTGACCATGACTCAGTCAAGTTGCTTTCTGTAAAAGCTTGAGAGACCTTTGCTCTCCAAGTGACTCTCCTTAGGCACACTTTACATCCTCAAATCACTTTCCTCTGTGGTCCCATAATCTCCTTGATCAGAACATCAGGGATTGAACTGAGTTACAGGATGCCATAGCAGAGGTTCTCTTCTGCCCTGGGTTTGCTCTGACCTTGGAGAGCTAGGGCCAAAGTATTGACTATCCTCTTAGCCCATTTATCTTTCTAATTTTTGGTCGCAGTTGTTAAACATCCAGAAGAGACACTTAATGACAGTAAACCGCAATAGAAGCAGTACTCTTAACATTACTATCTATCAGAATATCAAACACCTTAGAATATAAAATGAAACTGTTATTTTCTTAACAGCCATGGATAGCTTATCATTTAAAACCCTACAGAATGTTAACAGATAATAGTTACATATTTGTACATTGAAATTAGAAAACAAATCCATATATAACATTGCCACATGACAATCATGACATTTTGTAACATACTTAAATTTTCATTTTGATATAATATAACCCTTTCAACCAATCACCTCTATCTAATACATAAGTAGCTTTTACCTAATCTGTTATACATAAGTTTTTAAAGGCAAAAGTCTGAATATAAACAAGAAGTCTTCTCATAAGCAATCCTTGCTTTGCATTCTGAAGACAGAATCATGAATACATTTCAATACATTATGAAATAATAAATTACCATACATATATGAAAATCTTTGTCTCTTAATTTAGTTTCATACTAAGTACATCTTTCATGAGAACATCTTACTTTTTATTTTTTCTCAAACACTTTTAACCATGACCAAATTATTGGCGGTGTCTCTCCCAAGAGACTCTGGAGATCACTGGGGGTTCCTTATTAATGAATAAGGGTTGGCCACTCTTCTTTTCACCAACTGGAGTCCTGCCCAATAATTTCTCCTCACCCTAAGGAATCGTGGTTAAACATCTTAATTTTGGGTTGTTTTTTTTTTATGAGCTGCAAGAAAGCCTATGTTTTAAACTAGCTGGTAACTCCACAAAAAGCATGCTTCAAAGTCTGTACTCCAAATTGTATTACAGGAAATGATAAAATACAAATGGTTGGGCTCAAAATAAAGGGGAACAGCTGTTCACAAAATGACAAATACATAATAAGTACACAAAACATGCAAACATCTTATAAAATCAGAGTGCACTCAAATATAATCTAGATCAAACTGGATTATAGTAACTCTTACAATTTTTAGAAATTTGTAATTGTAAATAGACTAGTCAGATTTTATCAATTAACAGAGATCTCATCAAAAAATTTGGATAGAATACAATTCTTAATCTCTAATGAATATATATATATACATATATATATATATTCTTTGCATAAAATTCTTTCATGGTCACCTCACAGCTTCTACAGTCCCCTTTCATGTCATCTCTGTATGCATTTAGTTCCATATACTTGTGACAAAACATGATAGCTGGTTTGCGATTTCTAGGATTGCAGGCCACATTGTCAGCAAGCCATCAGGGACAATGTGGCTGCTTTCCCTGATTTCTAAATACCATCACAAACTAATAATCTCTGCTGTAACTGTACTTTCCATACACATTCAAAGAAATCAATTATCAGGACATTTTTAGGATCCCTCTTAAAAGGATCGGTGCAATGTCTACAAGTAGACACATAAAGACTCTTGAGTTGTACTTGAAAAAGGTCATTCTTCTTTAGTTTGGCTAGTTAAATTAATTACCTCTAAAATTCCAAAACATAAAATGTGCATCTATCCATAAGATGAACTCTAATTGCAGGATCAGGTTGATGCAGGAAGAAATCTCCCACTTTGCTACTGGCTAGAGCCATTATGTTAGGAGAATAAACCACTCACACATGGACACTCCTTGGCAAGTGTCAATCCTAAACAGTAGCTCATTGCTTTATTATCTGGCGTAGTGCCTAGGGTACAAAGTCCTGCAGGAAGCTATACAGCTCAGGAAACAGGATTTGTATGTCCTGCAACAGGGTGACTGAGCATCCCCTCTGCCTCAGAGACTCTTGCCACAGAGGTCACGAAGGGCTCGGCCCTCACTCCCTGCTCCCTGTTGCCACTGACAGGTTCCACCAGCTTCTGGCTCACTTGGGCCTCACTCACTAGCCATTCAGCCCGTGTTGCCCTCCTGGCCCTGCCACTGCCCTTGCCACGTGTGGTGCCACAGGGTGCAGCACCAGCTAGTACAGCCCTTGCACAGCTGGGCCAGTGGTGGGTGACCCTGTCCCTCCTCCCTGGGGCCTGAGCACTGGCTAGCCACCACTGGTAGGTCCCCTGGCTGTCCAGAGCTGTTCATGTCCCAGTTCTGTGCTGCCTTGCCAGCCTCCGCAACCGTCTCTTCCTTTACTTTTTGATCGAGGTCCCCTGTGTGTCCCCACAGCTCCTCATCCCCATCTTTGCCGCCCCCTCCAGACCATCTAGCTTCAGTTTTTTGCCAGCTATTCCCTGGGCAGCCTCCTCCATCCCTGCTCCAGGCCTTGGTCTCTTTGTCCCCCATTCTCTCTGGCACCCCAGTGTCTCCTGCAGTACCTGGACCAGAGCAGCAGCGAGCTGGGGGAAGGGCGCTGTGGGCAGGAGAATGAAAGTGGCTGCAAGCAGCAAGGTAGGAGGGCGTGGCTGCCCATGAGGCAGAGCCCCCAGTCATGGCCTTGGGCAGAGCGGGGCTGATACTTTAGGCTCTGGCAGTAACTGACTGCAGTTTTTATTTTATCGCCTTGGGGCTGGGCGAGTTGGTGGTGGGGCCTTAACAGTCCTGCTTTATTCTTGGGAATGGGCTCCACTGCCTGCACCACCCCCACAGGTGGCTCGGTGGTGGTGCCCAACCACTGTGCATGTTGGCTGTCATTTGTGTTCTGATTGCTGGATATTTTGTTTCTGTCTGGATTCCATGTACCAGTGCTGGCACAGGACAGTTGCCTGCCCCTGCATCTCTCACACAGATCTTGATGATGGGAGTGTTTGGGGTCCAAGCAAGGAAGTCTTACTGAACAGGAACATCTAGTTCTTTTACAACTTTGACAGGTGATATACTCCACTAGGTAAGGGTTGTAAGATTTCTGACAGGTTCTGCAAGGCTGTTTAAAGTAAACCTTGTTCATACCCTGGACACACCATATATATGCACTCTCCCAGTGAATGTTGCAGTCTTTGCAGTGCTAATAGCCATATTTTTGCCAGAAGTGCTGGCTCTGCACCTGGCAGCTCTGCACCTGGCAGCAACCTCTCCTGTGCAGTGGTGGTCACATACCCACTGTCCCCAGCCCTTCCTGCTGCCAGGGGCTGCTTTGGCCTCTGCAGCGTGGGCTGTGGGGACACCTCACTAGTTTGAGCCTCCTGCTACTCCTGCCTGGCCTTTGGTGGTGGGGACGCCTTCCTCACTGCCCCCCTTGACCTCCTCCAATGCCGCACAGGCCTGCGTGCTCACTGGGGCCTCCTCCAGGCAGCCGGTGAGGCAGCGGGAGCACAGGAAGTATGCAGAGCCGGCTGCGGTTCTGGAGTCCTAGACCCTGCACAGAGGCATCTGCCACCTGAGAGTGCACTGAACTGAAGCACCACACTGAGGTTTCACCTGCACCCCCATATCACAGCAGCTGGGCCTTCCAGGGCAGAGATCAAAGCTTGGGCTCAAGTGCGACAGGAGCGTGGCAGAGGAGAATAAGGTAAGAGGGTGTCCCCTGCCACAGACCAACCAGCCACTGGTGTCCAGCAGGCAGAGAAAGGGACAGGAGTAAGGAGCACCAACGCCGGCTACCTGATGTGCCCAGCACCTCATCCCCTACTACAGCCATCCAGGTGGCCCCCATTATTTGATGGGCCGGAAGCAAGTTCCAATGGGTGTTTCTCGGGAAGGCCCGACCTTTTCCAACAGTTCTAGATCTATACTGATTATTCCTCGTTGACAGTACAAGGATTGCCACATTTAGCTGAAGAGACAGATAATGTCTGTGCTGCTCTTACAGATACAACAAAGCAATTCTGGGCAAAATGTCCTTTATTGCAACAAAGAAAACCAATAGCCTTGCTTTTTCCTTTTCCTCTAGTCTCTGGATGAACAACCTGATTAACAGCTACTGCCAAGGCAGTCCCCTGTACATATGAGCAGCCAATATCTGCACAGATCTGATTCATCTCCAGCAACGTTGCCTATCTTTTGTGGGCTCTTAAAGCCTCTTTACACCACCTATTTGCATTTTCAAAAGCCAGCTGTTGAACTATTAATTTGCTAGCTTCTGTGTTACCTATGATCTTCTCACTAGCTTGCAATAGGCAAAATCTTGAAAAGTCTCTTCCGGGACCTGATAAATAGAAGCCAAATTAAGGGATGTCTCCCCTTGGAAGGAAGTTCCCTCCAAGCCCTCATGGCAGTCATCTTGGTTTGCTCATATGCTGGCAGTTCAAAGGTCAGTTGATTATTGATAGCAAAGGCACCTTCCCCAACTAATAAATCCTTTGTAATGGGTATGTTGTAAACAGCATTATGAATTGCCTGGTCTATACAATATTCAAAGAACTTTCTTTTACACAGTAAGTAATCACCTGCATTCAAACATGCTTTGGCTACTGCCTTCTAATCATTTGAAGCCATAATCTGTTGTCCTAGAATCTCTACTAAACTCAAAAGTAAAGAGAGCAGTGGGGCCATAGTAGCAACAGTTTGTTCTCTTTCAGGATTTTAAAAGGTATGGCTTCATAATGACATATAACTTGTCCCGGATTTTCAGGGACTTGAACTTCAGTTACAGGGTAGATATGCTGAAAACCCTCCATTGTCTCCCCTACCCCTCTAGCTTCTTTTAATGCTCACCACAAGGGAGACAGTGAAAATGGCTGTGTTCCTTGAAAGGCAGAAGGCACCTGTGTTGCTGCCGCATTTCCCCTGAAGAGGCTGGGATAGCTGCCTGTGGCTCAATCAAATTAACCAGATGTTGTGAAATGGTATTTGTGAGGAAACACCCCTCTGGTGGGGAAAAGTCTCTCTTGTCCCCACCCCTCCTTCCTTCTTCACTGGGGCCAGGCGAGGGCTCTACAGGCGGCACCACTGCTCTGCTCTCCATGCCTGCTTGGGCTCAGGACTTGATTTTTTTTTTTTTTATTTTAAAGACAAAAGAATGGAGACATATGAACCAGAAAAGCCATAAACAATACAGAAAATACAAAGTTATACAGAATATAGTAGGGAATTAGCACTGGATGTTGTATTACATAGTTATCTTCACATTAGTTAACACAAAAACATTAAAGGAAATACCAAATTATAGAGAAGATAGTAAGGAATTTGCACTGGAT
>PVLD010007223.1:0-93294 GCA_004027595.1 Dinomys branickii | reverse complement strand
TGAGATCTCCTGCTGTTTCACACACTCCTATAATTCGAATATTGTTACGTTTTGCCTCATCTTGCAGCTGTTGGATTGACTTTTCTTGTGTCTTTGATGATATCATGAGATTCTTCCTTTCATGCTCATAAGCTGCCATGCTGTCTTCAAGTTCTGAAATTCTTTCTTCGGTTTCATTTAAACGGTTTTTCATGCTTTCGGTGTTAGTTTTCAAAACCTGGCATTCTCTTTGGACCTGTTTTATTATTAGTAATTCATTCCTAAATTGCTCTTGTAACGTTTCCATTTGTTTCCTATTTTCTTCTAGTATTTTGTCTATTTCTTGTCTGTGTGAATGGAACATTTCTTCCATCGTTGTTTTCAGCTCGTTTTTTGTCTGAGAAATCATTGCGGGTATGTGGATTATTTCTGCTTTGAGCTCTTTCATGGCCTGTTGGAGTTGTTTTATTTCAGATGCAATCGTTTCATAACTTGAAGTTATGAGGCTTCCTGGTTCCCCTGTATCTTCACATTCAAAACTTGTTCTGGGTGAGGTTGAGTTTTGAGACTGTGTTTTGTTCCTCTGTTTTCCCATTTTTGGGTATCAGATTCAAGATGTGGAGCTATAAATTCCACAGGCAGTTCAGAAGGCAAAGGTCTGCTGCAGAGGGTGCTCCAATGATTCCTTCTCTTTGGGAGAATGTCCCTTAAACTGTCTGCTGAGATTTCAGCTTCTACTCCCTACCCCAAGACCTGGCCCGGGCGAATAAACAGCTCGCCACCCCAGGATTCTTGCAGATAGGCGACTCAGCTGTTCTTCCCTGGGTGGAGCTCATTCCCCCCTCAGAAAACCCATTGGGGCGCCTAAGTAGGTCTTCCCACCCGGGAGCTCCTGCAGTCCTTAAACCTGCTTTGATGTGTCTCGCTGGGCTGAGCTTCTTTCTGATTCAGGAAAAACCGGTTAGAGCGCGCACTTAACTCACCCTGTGATCGTGCAGATAGGAGTGCCGTTCAGATGTTTTTCCTGGATGGAGCTTTTCCCCGACTCAGAAATCCCGCCGGCCGGTCGCTGTTGCTCCAGTTCGCGCAGCGCTGGCTGCGGGGGTGGGGTTCTGAGTGGGATCCCGGAGCGCTGCTCGGTTTGGCGCAGTTTGTCCCAGTAGCGCGTTCTCTGTCGGGTTCAGGAGCTGAAGCCGTTCTTCCCTCCACACTCGCTCTCTCGGCTGGTCGTCTTCTTCCCGGAAGTCCTCATTTCTGTCTTCATATTGCTATATTTCATTGTTTGGGTGGTAATCCTCTGGGAGGTTCTCTCTCTGCTGCCTACCCGGTCACCATCTTCCCGGAAGTCCCTCTCCAGTCTTAGTTTCTCAAAGTACTTGTACAAATTAAAACCTAACTGTCAATGTATGAAACTTCTAATAGACTTATATCTACAATTAGAATTGTCAGATTTTTTTTTTAAGTTGGGCCATTCTGGTAAATGTGTAGTGGTACATCATTTTTAATTTTAACTTTTGCACGGTGAATAACGAGTTTAAGTGATTTTCATGATCCTTTGAAAAATAAGTAAATTTTAAATTTTTATGTAGCTAAATGCATTTATGATTCTTAGTTTTCAAAATGTGATTAGAAAATTCTCCCTACTAAATATTGTATTTTAAAAATTCATGTGTGGTATCCTCTAACATTTTTATGGTTTAATACTTTATAGTTAAATATTTTATCCTCTTGTAATTCATTCTCATCTAAGCTTGCAGGAAGGAATTAGATCAATATTAGCTGTAGTACATTTTTTCAGGAAGGATAATCTTATTTGAGCTAATCTAAGTCTTCATTCACTGACTGAGATTTTCATTTGTCATTTGTGTTGAGTCTTCTGTATGCATACATCATGAAGCATTTATAGAAATATATACAAGGTCTGCCAAAAAATATATATACACTTCAGGTAAACAAAAACTTACATGAATATTTTAATACTACACTTATTGAAACATCATGAGATTAATACAAGTTACCTCTGGCCTCTCCAATTATAAGAGATGTTCAAAGTGGTGGCCATTGTCCTCTAGAGGTTTATTAGGACAGCACACTGCTGCTTGGATAACCTTGGTCACTGAGATTGCACATGCATTTACCACATTGTTTTCTAGGGCTGTCAGTATAATGGGTTTTCTGTGATATATGACATCCTGTATGTTCCCTTATATGAGAGTAACACCATGTATTGAAAAAAAATCACAGTATATTTTTTCCTAAAGTACGTACACCGTGTTTTTTCATGGTGTATATATGGCTAATTTTCCATTTTATTCAGCAAGCATTTTATTGGTAAAAACTGTTGCTGCTGGGTATCTCCTTATAAAAGCAGTTTGCAAAATAAACATGACTGGGTTTTGGGCTGTTTACCTCTCCTTCTAGAATTGGATTTCAGGTTCTTCTCATCTCAAGCAATGAAACTTCTACTTGAAAAATAAAAGTGATGAGTGAGGGAGAAACTGGCTCTGCAGAATGAGGCTGCGCTGAGTAAAAGAGGAAAAAGCAAGGTAAACACACACCTCCGAGGGCACAGGGTAGGTTGTCACGAGGAGAGTCATGATAACAAGCTCTTTTGTCTTTTTGCATCCAAGTTTTGTGGAAACCCATGAGAACATCTTCACATGGATCCTGAGAGACAGTGATGAGATTCCAAGCCTTAGCTTGACATCCATTCTAAGGCCATCCCAATGAAAACCCGCTTGAGTCCTTGGAAGAAATCCACATATAGGGCCCTGGGAACTGTTCTACATGTATGTTCTGGGATCTTGTAATTAACAGGTTGTGCCTACTTCCCCAGCCTGCTTTGCAGTGCCGTAATCTTCTATCTCATTCATTGGTAGTTTTATATATTGACTTGATTGGCCACATAAAAATTGCTTCTAGATGTTTCTCTTAGCGTATCTCTGAAAAAGATCAGCAAATGAATCAGTATATTGAGTAAAAAAGATTATCTTCACAAATGTGAGAGTGTATTACCTGACTTATTGTGGGCCTTTGTAGAACAGTAAAGATGAGAACAGATGAATTTGTTCTTTCTTCTATAATTGAGTGATTCACCTTCTCCTGCCCTCTGTTAATAGATGTCCTGGTTCTCAGGCCTTTGGGCTCAAACGAGGATATATACCAATGGTTCCACCATTGCCAGTTTGAATTTCACCACCAGCTTGCTATAGTAGTTGTATATAGGAGCTTGTTGTATATCACAGGTTGTGGGATTTTCCATGTTCCATAACCATGTGAGCCAATCTCTCATATAAATCTACTTCTTTATATCTTTATATATTCTATTGGTTTCACATCTCAGAGAGCCCTAATTTCAGTATTGTAAGGTCATAAACCTTTCTGAGATAATTCAATGTTTCAGATGATTTGACTCTTAACAATATTTCAAAGAGCATGAGAAAGGTGTTCTGGAAACAATCTTTATAATACTTCACTATCATATGTCAGATATCCCTCTTCTATGTCTATAAAATTTTAAGAAATGATTTTATTATTTTTCGGTAAAGTGTTTTTATACTTTTTATTTCCACACTCTTACTACATTTGTCTAACCACAAATGTGTACTAAAAGCATGAAATGCAAGCTATTGGATTCAGATTTCTGTCTGTATGTACTGGATTCAAATTTCTGTATGTAAATTCCTATATGTAGTTTCATAAGTTTATGTAACACATTGGATCCTATGCTCTTAATTGTAGAATGAAATACTTATTTCATAATATACTAGAAAGATAAATATATTTATTTCTCATATTATAATTGAGACAAGTAGTTACATTTTGAGATAATCATGGCTGACATACAGTAGTGCTCAATAAGTACGTTTTTACATTTTTTTAATTTTAAAGAGAAAAGAATAAAAACAAATATACAAATGCAAAGACATAAACAAAGCAGTCCAAAAACTGTAAGAACAATGCAGAATTTCAAGCCAGGTGGTAGGAAATTAACAATGGTTTTTGAATTACATATTGTTATCTTCAAATTGATTATGTATATAATCAGTTACAGGCATGTAAGACTGATCAAACAATTAAACATTAACTACTTTTGATAACTATATAGTTTAAGCTTAGCAGGTAATATGTTCACAACCATTACCAATAAAAGCCATGTATCTACTATATAAATATTCATGTATTTACTGTACTGTGTGAATTTCACTGTGAAGGAAAAAAAAAAGAACAGTGCCAAAATACACAGTTAAAGCTACATTTTCAATTAGGATTTTTGGAATGGAGTCAATGCTTTAAATGTACTCTCAGACTAGAATAGATAGCTAGCAATGTGTGAACAAAAAAAAATCAATGCTTTAAAAAAACTTATTTATAGGCACTTCAACAGAGTCCTTTTGATACTCATTTCTGTGATCTAACTTTTCAAGGACAAAGCATTGTTCTCGGCTCAGATAAGAACTCCTCCTATATCTTCTGGAAGGCTTTTTCCTGATCCTTTCCCTAAACCAGACTGTCTTATGTCCTTCATCTTCTCCTCAAACCACTTTATCTCTCTCTCTCTCTGCTGTTAAAATTACTATAACATTTGAAAAACACAAGTATATATTCTTATGTTCATTCATCATGGAAGTTTATGAGGCCAAGGACTACTGCAGTTATTTCTTGTGTTCTCAGAACTCTGCATAATGGTTGACATATTGTGATTCCAATGTAAGTAATTGTTTAGCAAAACTGACTTTGAAACACTAAGTGGAATACTCCATTGTGAATACAGCAAAAGATTTTCTTCTTTGTTCATAGAGGACTCATCTTTATCCTAGTGCCTTAAAAATAATTTGCAAGAGCTCATACTGACCACTTGTATGCAATGCCCTATAAAACGGCATGGTAGTTTTCTGTAGCTGCTATAACACATCACCATTTGTTGGATGGCTCAGAAAAACCAAAACTTATTCTCTCATAGTTTGGGAAGCCAGAGGTCCTCAGATGTGCGTGTTCCTCTCAAGGCACGAGGGGAGCACTCATCGGTACTTCTTCTGGCCTCTGGTGATTCGAGGACCTTCTCGTCTTTCAGCTCCATCGTTCCAGTCCCCTTCACCTTCACGTGACCTTCTCTTTTCTACCCAGCTCAGCTTATTACACTGTCTTTCTCTTTTAAGCACGTTTGTCACTGAACTTAGGAAGCACTTGAATAGCCTGGGAAAATCTCAAGATTCATAACTTCATCATATTTGTGAAGATTCTTTTTCCAAATTAGATAACACTGATAATTTCTAGGTATATGGCTTTGGGGATATGTCTTTAGATGACTGTGTTCAACCTAGTATAAATAGATTTGTTATTAATAAATGTGAAAGAACAAGCATACACATTTTTAAAAAAATTTCTAAAAGCATCATAGCAGATGAGTGAACAAGGCTTCCAGTATAGTTGATCAGGCTAATCCAGTATTTACTATTCTAAGTACTTCTCTGGACTTATTCCTCGATATCTACCATTATCACTAAAATGCTTTCGAATTCTGATAGTGTCAGGTCTTCAAACAGTGATACTAGCATATTAACCTTTCCTAGGGGACCTTGAATACAGGCATGTCCACCTGGGTGCCAGGGAAAATGCCAGCCATCCACCTAACTTTCCTGTGAAGAGAAATTTGCTGACATTATCCCATTACAGATCCCATGAGACCACAAGAAAACTATTCCCTTCATTTGTATTAGCTATATATTTTTCTCTCTTATCACTGTTTTGTTACAATTATCTCCATATGCACTGCTTTACATCTTTTAGGTGCTGCTTTCCAATATTCTCATAGTTAGTCTCAAAAGGATAATGTGTTTGTCCACTTTCCAGATGCTAAACCAAATACTTGACACCCAGAGTTTAAAGGAGGAAAGTTTCTTTGGCTTATCATTTCAGAGGTTTCAGTCAGTGGTCTGCTGGTTCCAAAAATGGAAACATCAGCCAGAGGGATTTGACAATTGCTACCACATGGAACCCTTCTCCATTAAAGGAATATGTTGGCTTGTGAATTAATCCCAGCTAATTTTAAGCTCTAACTTTAAAACTATTAACCAGAAAATGCATAGAAATGCTACATAAACTATGTTTCAGGTTCTTTATATTCATGAAAAATATTTGTACCTCACTAACTTATTCTAAGCAGCAAATGAGAAGACATAAATCATAAAAATATTAAGTATTTGCAAAATTCTTGACACATGGTGAAGCACTTTGGTTCAAATATTTTAATGAATGATCTGTATACCACTGTATTACAGAAGGTAAACAATGAATTCTCTTTCATGATACCTGTGTTCCAAAATATGGTCCAGACAACTTGAATAACACAAGACATTTTTCCTTCCTAAATCTTCCCAAAAATGCATTCAGTAAATCAGACTGCTTTTCAAAAGAAGAAAATAAGGAATCAATACTATAAGAATAAAATTAATGTTAGAGACCATAGTTATTAAAACTGGCTAAAGCTGTGTTTAAATTAGGCTGCTGCAGGTAGCGCTGTGTGATACCTGGCTTTGTCAGTAACATATGATGATGTTTTTCTAACTTCACAAATATTCTGTCATAAAGAGATATTTATACTATGGGGTTAATAATACTTGATCACAATATTTAAAGTTTAAAAAATTGTAAAAATTCTTAAAATGTACATAACACTAATATATACATAGATTGCATATATGCATATATGTACACACACACACACACACACACACACACACACACACACACACACACCACTACCACCACCAAATTTAACATCACTAAACGCTGTTCCAGATGAAAGGCTGGCTGAGCTAAGGTAATGCAGGCAACTTTGTGTTTGAGCATGATGTTTAACTAGTAGTGAACAGAGCAAAAGAAGACCTACAGAGACGTTCATGCTCTCATTGGTGCGGTGATTGCTTGTGATACTGCTATTTATCTTGTTTTTCAATTCTTCTATCCAGAGTGAAAGGAAGGTTCATATTTTCCACTGGAGAATTTTCTTTGCGTTGTGTGGGAGTGAGTGATGAAAGTACTCAAGATAGAAACCTCTAACAAACACTTTTAATAACAACCTAACAAGTAGTGCTCCTTGTCTAATAATGCTCTGACACCCAGAGAAGCTTGCTGTCAGTATCAACACTACCAATGTTTGTAATATCTTTATGAGAAAAAAGTTTGTCAGTTAGAGAGCAGAATAAACTAAATCTAGTGGGAGTCTCATTTTAAAACAAATATATGCCAAACTTTAAATGTGATCTGTCTAAAGTGTTTGGCATAAAATACATCATTTTTAAGATTATTTCATCAGATTTAAATTTCATTTTAAGCATTTTATTTAGAGTGTTAACATTAATTAACAAACTATCTGAGCAGTTGTATTTAGTTGTTGCTAGTTTGTTTGCTTTTTGCAAGTGGAACAAAATGCAGTAAACGGACATGCTAAAACCGGCTTCAACCGTGTCTCCCAATGCTGTCCTCAGTCAGAAACCCTTCAGAACTTCAAAAAAAGTTAAATCAAAATTCCATTTTCACTGCTTTTTTGTTGTTGATCCCTCAGTGCTTTCAGATAATAAGTGAAGCGGCGGCGAGAAATGTTGAAATACTGTCAACCGGTTTTTCTCATTGAATTTCCAATCTAAACAGAAATCTCATAAAGAAACTACTTTCACAATATCTGAAAACAGTACAGAGAGTTTAAATAGAATCCCAAAGTTAGGATTATTATTGAGAGCAATCCTGAAGTCGCCAGAGGTTATCCATTCTGTCATTTAGCTCATTTTTTTTATGGAATAAAAAGGACTATTATAAAATATTTCCATAACTCTATAGAATTAGTAAAATACTAATTTTGTCAATCATAATGCTTTGGTCAAACTAACAAGAGTTTAAAGACATTTAATTAAACTGGAATTTTGTATAAAATGCCAAGATCCTCAAAGTTCCTTATGCTTTATTAAGATTACTTGGTACTAAGTTTGAAAATTCTTCTTTATAAGCTTGAGCTGGATTTTATTTTGTTAGTCTAATAATTTTGCCTTCTTGCATAAAAACATATGTGCCCCATAAACATTGCATAAGAGGAAAAGAACTTTTAAAATCCCCCTCATATTGTTGAAAATTGACTTTAAAAATGGCTATTAAGAAATCCCAATATAAAGAAGCTTTGCAATACATTAAGCATGTTTTTTCACAAATTTTAGCAACATTGTTATTATGAGAGTCTTTCTCCAAATAGTGATTTATTCCATCTAAAGAAAGCTGTAGTTGATGATGTGCTTTTTTTTTTCTTTTCCTCTCCCAAGTCCTATTAAAATGTCAATACAAAGTGTAAGCATGTTTAAATGCACAACAGTGCAGGGAAGGAAGCAAGATCTCATTGATTTGTCAAGGCTGTACCCAAATTTGTGGAAAATGGAAAGTAGTTGGGAAAGTGCTGACATATAAATAGCACTAAAATGGGTTACCCTACAAGAAACACAGTGGAAGTAGATCTGTTTTCACAACACTGGAGAGTCCACAGTATTCCTGGAAAGGAATTGCAGAAATACTACTCTCTGGAAAAAGGCTGTTTAAAGTAACACTGAAGAAGAGTCTTGATGGCTAGCAATGATTCTTTGCTTTAAGTGCCCTGTAACTTACAGCAATCTTTATCCCCAAGCAAAAGCCAGAGCCATGGGCTTTCGGTGTTACCAGTGTGTCTGAGCAAACACAGAACATTCTGGCATAGCTGCCTGTCTGCTCTTCAGCTATGCTCAATAGGGCAAAGAATGTCAGCTGAAGAAGTGCTTGTCTGCTTAAGCAGAATTTGTACCAAATTTTCTCATAAGGGAAGAAGGAAATCGTCTACAAGCAGACGGAAAGTTGTCCACCCTGCAACACAGAAAACTGAAACCAACCACTAATATGAAGCAATTTAGAGTTCCTTTTAAAATGTGATTAGAAATGCCGAAAATGACAAATATTTGATAAAACAAAAGTAAAAAACTCAATAAAGAATATGACTAAGCTGAGATAGAACAGAAGTTCAGAACAGAAAGAATAGTTTCCAAAAGGATATAATTAGTATCCTCTCAAAGATGTAAATATATAATTTATGAAAACTTAAAAGTCTACAGTATATGATTAGTTCATGCTTTATTATGAAAAAGAGAGAGGTGAGATAGCTCTTTCAAATTAAAACGTGTTTGGCAAAAATATTGTCAGTTCAAATGTGATGATAAAAAATCAAGAAAAGTTTGAGAATACACAGCATAAAAACAATGCAAAAAGGTGATATAGAGTAGAAAAGGTGACAAGTGAGGTCATTGTAAAACATCTAATAATCGATAAATTGGAATTAAAGAAATAACAGAAAATTTATAGTAAAATAATGACACAAAAACAGTATATAGAACATTTTCAACAATTAGTGACAAATCTTCAAATCTTTTCATGCCAAATATGAATTCCAAAAGCCGCGAGAATTTACCACATAAATTTCAAATCCCTTCAGAAGTACAAAGATTAAGATAATTTCCAAAAAGTTATATGTTATGATTTCATCATGGATGATTTTAGAGCTAAAAGGTTGTTACTGAAGTCGCTGTGAGAGCATCAGGATGACACAGGGCTGTCTGAAGCAAATGTACTATCTCATAACTGCACTTTTAAGGGAACTAAGTCAAAATTATCATCCAAATTCTCATTAGCAGCAGTACAAACCTGTTTCCAGTATACTTAGGGAAAATGATTATAAAGCCTAGAGTTTTACAGGCACTAAAATACAGATCAAGTACAAAGACAAAACAAATGCTCATGTTGTATAATCTCAGAAAACTTGCCTTTTCTGAACCTTTCCTAAAAAATAAGTGTATGATAATTAAATAAAAATAATAACCCAAAAAAGAGGAAGACAAGCCATTAAAGAAGCAATGGGCAGTGGAGCCAGGGAAAAAATTCTAGGTTAACAATTAGCTCTTCAGTCAATCCCTAGAACAAGTATTTTATGCTTTACCAGAAAGATTTAGACATCTAACAAGGATGCCCTTTAGAGAAATATGGAGTTCATGTAATAAAGAGTTTAATTAAACATGGCTATGTAAATGTAAAATAAAAGTAAGTGCATAAGGTAAAGGAAAGACAATCAGAGACCCCAGGAAAAATTGTAAAAGCTGCTCAAGAAAAGTATGGTCAAAACATGATGACGTTACTTTGATCCGCTCCACTCCCCATAGATGGCCCTTCTAAATGGCACAGGGGCGGCGTCACAGGGATGTACAGGGACTTCTTTATTCATTCTTTAGAGGCCCAAGGTATCAAATCAAATTGCTTGGTTACAAATAAAATGTTATTTATAATTTTAAAATGTCAAATGCCACTGGTTTCTATGTTTCAATATTTACAAATCTATTGATGTTTGAGAATAGAATTCCAAAGATGCTGAACCTTGTCAGTACAACAATAATGGCCAAGTGGGTGGAAGAGGAGCTGGGAAAGAGAGAAAACAGACAGAAGGAAGGGTAGGTGCTAGCTTTTGTTTTAGACAGGAAGAACTGGCTGCAAATTTCGTACAGAATCAAAAGCCTATGTGCATAATTGCCTTGAGATATCTGATATTTTAGAAATTCAGATGAGGAAAAATATGATTTAAGGATAATACAAATGATTTAATTACTTATTTTCCAAGATAGAGATTCATTATTTACTGTCTAAATTTGATTACCCAAACCCTAGTAATATATGCATATTATTAAGAATTTATACACAATGATTCTAAGCTTAATAAGAGAGGCATTGAAAATGATTGGTTTTGGATAGAGAACTTTCCCATTTGTTGTTCATTTGAGAACTTTCATGTATATTTTGAATTGTTTGGCCCTTTTTCCTTCTAAATATTAAACTCATGTTTTATAATTACGATTTTAACTCAGAAGTATAACTGCCCTATCTAAACAGATGCATAATTACATTAATAGAATATCCTTAAACCTACTGTTTTGCAATCTGTTTTTTAATTGAAAAACATGTTTTGGATAGTTTTTTATGTGCACATAAAATAGACTAACAACTATTTTTAATCACAGAATGGTTTGATTAGATCTTCCTTGATATAATGTTTCCTTTCAAGCAAGAATATAGTTCCCTTTATTGGTATTATACATATCATACAATACATATCTTTGTGCACTGAATATTGCACACTTTTCAAATTTAAATTTTAGGTAAAATATGGATAAGGAATTATTGGGCAAACTGGTATGAACATATTGATTATAAAATGTCTTTACAGGATATTTAAACTAGTAAATATAACTTCAATGGTTTGTAGTAATAGCTGACCCTGTGCTAGGGGTGCCTATTCTAACACTTTAGATGTAAGTGCATGGCCTATTAAAACACGGGTGTTGGGATATTACCTATCCACAAGTTTTGACTTTGAGAATTTATAGTCCTGGCATGTTGCCAGGTGATGCTACTGTTACAGATCAAAGCACCTTGCTTTGGAACCACTAATTCTGCAAATAGAAAATATATTTCCAACTGAAAGCATTCTATTTTGAATTATTGTTACACCATTTGCTATTCCATTTACAATGTAAGAACTTTGTAACAATGTAATTTTTTGCCTTTGATTGTCTATACCACTATCATTTTTATATAGTAAATATATATTTTTATACATAGTAAAACTCAATACGTTTTTCTTCTTGTTATTTACTGATTTATCTATTCATTCATTCATTTAGACAGGGTCTCTATCTAGTCCAGGCTGGCCTCAAATTTGTGGTGATCCTCCTGCCTCAGCCTCCCTAGTCCTTGGATCCTTCTGTGTACTACGCCTGGCTCATTTTGCTTGTGATCATCAATGATCTTATAAAGAAGGTAGGAAAAGAATTTTTACCTTTAACAATGAAGTGACTACATTGTTCTTTCTGGGTGACCCATCTTGTTCTCTGTAATTATTTTACTGAATAATTTTCTTGAGCATTCCTTCTAATGAGATTCTTGGAGAAGAATTCTCTTGGTCATTGCTCATCTGAAAACAATTTTTATTTTCTTTATTTTTGAGTGTTATTTTCTAAGGGCATAGAAGTCTCAGTTGAGAGTTTTGACTCTAATTACAGTCACAAAGCCCAACCCAAAAAGATCTTATGTATGAAGCATTTTTATAGTGAACTTAAATCTTTCTGAACTCCTTGTAATTTGTCTGCCCCATGTAAAAATATTTATCATGGCAGAATATTTACCTATGTCCCCATCTTCTCTAAATGCTTCTGGACCTGTGGTAAACTGTTAGAAAGAGATTTCTGTTATAACTTTGTCTTTTCAATTCTTTAACCTTTAGCTTGCTTGTTCCATAAATAATATGAATTACTTCTTATTCACAATATCCCACAGAAGATGCAATTAGTATAATATTGTTGATACAATAACGTTGTTTATGCTGCTTAATGAATTTTACATTACTAACAGTTTCCTGTTACATTTTTCTTTGTGCTTCTAACTGGAGACAATGGACATATGGATGTCCGTCCCTTTGTGGCCAGCACAGTACTACCCAGATTCCCTCTGACGAACGAAGACCTATTTGCTCCATTCTGGGAGACCCGGTAACATGCAGTTCTCAGATGTCAGTCCTTGAGCTGTTTAAACTTCAGGGAGTCACCTTACTCAAGGCTACCACATGAGACAGTTCTTACCCACTAACACTTAGATACATTCACAGCATCAGCAGCTTCAGCTCCCACTTCCTCATGCAAGAGAACTTGAGGTAAGGACAGCTGAACTTTACGGAGAATACGTCTGGGCTTGACTTCCTCTTATTTTCTTCCATAGGGCTGATTCCTGGCCTCTTCATCGTAAGCCTCCTTCGCTCTGCTCTAATCTTTACGTCTGACTGCTTCCCAGGAAATCCATCGCTCTGTTCATGGCTAAGATTAATCCAGTGCAAATGTTAAATATTGCTATTTTCTTGCCAGTAAACATCCTTTAAGGTTGTGCCCTCCCTTTCTGGGTTCCTCATTAAACAGCATGTAAAGATGCAAACAAAGCACACTATCAGTCTGATGATAACTCCAAAAATTAATGTATTCTAAAATTTCAGGAAATTATAAAATTATACTTACTTCATCTGACCCATAGCTCACTTCTTGTCATTAATTAACATAGTCAATGGTACAGTAAAGAATCAAATATGTAAGTCAGTGTAATATGTCAATATTGCAGAATGAAGTCCTAAAAATAGTCAATGTTGGTACATTTGCACAGGTCCAGCATATTGTGCTTGGCAGGCATTTTCCAGGCAGTCTGACATCACACAGTTTGGTTTTCTTTTAATTATATAAGTTTATTGGTACATTTTAGGTGCACATAATGGTCATATTCATCATAGGGAATTTGTACCTGTACATGATATAGCTTGATATATTTTCATTCCCCTACCTTCCCTTTATCCTTATTTCCAAAAGCTTTGTTTCCATATTTCTTGGGTTTTTTTTATTGCTTTTATTTTTCCTTCTTTCTTTTCCCTCTTCATCAACTAGTTCCCTTGACATTATACCATTTTAAGGAAGATAAATTATGGCTATTTATAGAACTAAAGCCATTGTGTAAAAATTGTTCATTTTTTCACCTGCTGACTAGAGCAATATTTAATTATTATGGAATAGAGAAGAAAGCAGTCATACCTGTTTACAAGAGTAAAAATTTTTAAAAATGGAAGAGAAATGAAGAAAGGCTATTTTGTTCCATTTAATAGTCATTTAAACTATTTAGATCCTGTGTTTTAAGTTGAACTGCAGCCTTTTCAGATTTCTGTTCCTTTCATAGATGGAGAAAAAAATGTTCTCAGATTCAATAAAGAACACAATATACTTACACCAGCTTGTTGTACACTAGCTTTCTAGTGTGTTGAAAACTGGTTGTTTTATGAAACATAAATTTTCTTTTCTGCTGTTTGGTATTTTCAATTTCTTTACTGTAAATGAGCGCTACGGCAAAGAAGAAGTGTACAACAAAATTGAAGAACAGAGAAGAGACAGAAGGATACAACATATCAAAACATATCATTGGATCTATATGAGCAAAACTCAGTATTGTTGTTATTCAACTGTTAAATATGGGAATATAGAAAGGTCCAGAATGAGTAACAATGAAATCCTTCCCATGCAATGATGGCTTCATGTCTTTACTGTGGAGCACTGGGGAGAGACATAATATGTTCTTTCTTGAGTGTGTGTATTCTTATCACAAATAAGTAAATACTCCCATAAATACTTCATTTTGATTTTAAACTTTTGGCCTTCAAATCTTGATAAGCATTATATTGCATAAAATTGTTTCTTGGATTATTAATCTTACTTAAGGGCTCTTATGGCCAATTAGATAAATTTGCACTAAAGTATGATACTAGATTAGTCTAGTACAAATTTAATTTGCTGATTTATTTTTGCTTTTCTTAATATATTTTATTTCAATTAACATATAGTAGCTACACGTATTTATGGGTTTGAGTACAACATATCAAAATATGTACAATGTTTAATGATCGGATCATGGTAACTGGAATGTCTATTGTCTCAAATAATTTTTTTTTGTCGAGAACATTCTAAACCGTTTCTACTGGGCTGGAAATATGGCTCAGTGACAGAGCATTTTCTTGGCACATATGAGTAGCTGGACTGAATTGTAGTACCACTATGAGAACAAACAAAATGAGCAAAATCCTCATCACTCTGAAATGTACAATGAATTATTTTCAACCATAGTTATTCTACTATACTATCAAAAACTAGCAGTGATTTTTTTATGTAACTACACCCCTGTACCAGTTAACCATCTTCTCTCCACCTCTCCGTGTCTAGATCTGGAAAAGTCAATGAATTCTGAAATAAAGTCAGATATTTAGGCAGAGAAGCCTATTCTGGAAAATTGCCCATGGCATTGTCATCATCTTTTGTAGGATTTAAGTGGAGTTGGAAAATGAAAAGTGGGGAGAGATAAGGAATACCAGCCCAATACCCATTCATGCATCTATCCATTTAGTCTTTGAACTTTTTCGTGGGAGGTGAATGTTGCTCATTTTCCTAATGTTAGAGGATTTCTTAATCAGGGTAAAATAGCCTTGGAGCCAAATAATGAAGCTACTTGATTATTGTGCAGAAAAAGTTTTAGAGGGAAAGAAAACAAATTCACAGACTCAGAAGTGCTCCTAAGTCTACTCACAGCATCAGGGAAGTCTTCAGAGAGAAAGGCAAGCGTGAGCCAAGAGTGTGTCCGGGAAGGGGTTTATCTGAGGAGCTGCCAAAGGCCAATTTGGCCTGCACCTCACGCTCCCTGTGGCCCCAGATGTAAACTTTGCTCTCATCTTCCAATGAGGGGTGAGCATAGCAACCAGTGTGTATATTTGTACATGTACAACTTTGAAGTGTGTTCTTTTAAAACTATAAGCACTGAAAATATACACATATTTAACCCTGTTATAGTTTTTAAACTTTTTGATGTAATGTAAATCTTAGTAAATAGAAGAGGCACAGACTCTCCCAACTCCTGAGTGGCACTGGCGAGGAGGGTTACTTATCTTACAGAAATGGCTGTGGATATCATTAATGCCTAGATAATTTTCTTCTGTTTCGCAGGCTGAAAGAAGTTTCTAATAGGTAGCTATAGAGCAATCACCACTATGATGTATAGTCACTGGCCTTTGACATACCTGATACCACTCCGTTCTATCCACCATCTCATCTTCTGAGTGTCTATATCTATGAACCCCCAGCCCTGCAAAAGTATATTACACAGGAAGTTGTCCAGCCTAAGACAAAGTATATCCACCAACACCTACTCATGAGCTCTGTTTTACATGAACAATGTTAGGTACTTATTAAAAAATATTAGGTAATTCCTATAAGCTAGGCAATATTCTAAGACCTATGATAAGTAGGGAACACAAAAGAAAAAGAAAATAAATTATATCCCAGTGGAGTTTGTAATTTGAAGTACTTTCTATACTGTTGTTTATATAGTCTTAAATTCATAAAGCAATTGGCCACTAAATGATTTTCTGGTAATACATTGTGTAAAGAAAAAAGTGTTAAAACTATGAAGCAATGAAGGAACTTCCATTAAGCCTTTGCAATAGACTAGTTTTAGAGTGAGTATATACAAATGGTTTGTGTGACTTGATTGTGAAGAACTCCAAATCAGAGAACTACTTAAGAGAGATTTGTTTACTCAAGCCAGCTATCAAATTTCTTTGCAAAACTATTCCCCTCAGAAGGAAATTCTCTGTCAGGAACAGGGAGAAGTAATGTAGAATCTCATACAATACTTCCACAGTTTTCACTTTGGGAAATTCACTTGCAAAATATGTAACTTTTCTCCCAAGGTAGAGCTCTGCTTTCCCAAAGAGGTGCTTAGACAAACGGTCGGCTTGGGTACTAGAACACTAAATAGTCAAGCTGACTTTGAAGTCTCACGCTACCCACCAACACATTTGTTTTCTCAGAGTCTATTTAGCCCAGCAGGAGATGTTATGATACAACTGAGAGCCAAGCTGCTTCCCAGCCACGCAGGATGATTGCTACCACTTCCTTAATTACCTGAGTGGGGCACATGGCTGAATATTTACTGTGTGGGAAGAAACTATGAGGTATGAATCATTTTATGGTTGGGCCCACATGTTATGCATGAGAAAAACTAAGTAAAGACATGGTAGATGGAGGAAAAAAAAGAGATGAAGTGAATGTATGCACATATACATATAAATACATAGTCATCGTCTAACTATTTAGCACTGCTTCTTACCAGAGTGCAGCCAAGAATTATTTCCAGTAGAATCCTATCAGCAGCCCTTCCTTTTCTCCGTCTGCTAGTTTTAGAAGGGCACATAAAATGCGGCTTGAAAGTGTACTTTCCAACCGTTCTGGTATCTAAACCCGGCTGTCTGCAGTTGTGGGCAGTGGAAAGACTCCAGCAGAACTGATCAGTGCCACTTTCCATTATTGTCCTTACCCAGGATGCAGTTCGTTCCTTGTTCCTCCCTCATGGTGAAGAATACAGCTGCGGAGCGGCCAGGCCGCCTTTTCCGCTCGGAGGGTGTAAGAACCACATCCCGGAGGATGGGTAGAGCAACTGGAAGAAATTTCATAGTTTCATGTCTTCTGTGCTTCCCTCTGTTTATGCATATAATAGGATAACATTTCCATTCTTTGTGGACTGGTGAAATAACTGTGCTCCTTACAGAAATTAAAATATATATATAGGGCCGGGGATATAGCTCAGTGGCATAAGCGCTTGCCTGGCAAGCTGGAGATCACGAGTTTGATTCCCAGTACACACACACACACACACACACACACACACACACACACACACACAAAATAAAATATACATAGCATTTCTGTGAAAGATTGTTAACCTGTGTCTACATAAAATAATTTTAACATCATTGACAGGTTCCTGCCCAGGTATGAATTGCTGAGTTGTTATTGTGGCAGTGGTCTAACACGGCTGATGCCCTAACCAATAGTTTATCTTCCCAATGACACCCCTGCCCGCACCCCAGCTCTTTCTTCTTCCCTATGGCTGCAGTGTAAGTTACTCTTGCCCTTCCACGCATGCAAAGACATCCCCAATCAGCTCCTGACACATTCTACACAGAGTCTCTGTAAACCCCAGCTCCATTATTTGGGCCCAGAGGTATGCAGCAGTCTCCTCTTCCGTTCCTAAAGGCCTTCTTTCTTTTCTTTGTTTGGTTCATTTCTTTGCCAGAAACCTAACAGTCATAATATTTTTAACTTATTTCTCCATGTAGTGCTTTTTAAAACCTATTCTCTATATTATTTTTATAAAGTTCTGTGCTCATATCTTTTTTCCACTAATGAGTTTGATTTTCTTTTTTCTGAATTCTTGTGCAAATTGAGAATACTCAAATTCTTAATACATAGTTTCTTAAAGCCTAAATTAGGTTTTGGATTTTTGGACTGTAGACCAATAGAGATTTGCTTCTTCCCTTTAGTCTTTAGAGAAGGGTGTGAGGTTTAGCAGTCTAAATTTTAATGATTTGAAAATTAAAAAAGAAATTTCTATAGTATTTATAAGATACTAAATTTTATGTTAAAAATTTTTTTGTGTTCCATTTGTCTTTCAGATATTTGCTACCAGCTTTCCAGACTGAAACTATTGTCAATCAGAGACTATCTGTGGATAAATTAAACCATTTGGAATATGTTAATACCCTCTTGGTTCTTTTCCCCAACCCCAATCATTGCCTAGCACTGCAATAGTCTGAAATGTCAATCTTTTTCTCCTAGATAAAGAATAAAAATCATTCAATTGTTTAACCTTTTCGACAATGATCTGTACTTTACTCAGAATGTAGGAGTCTCCATGAGTTAATCCTGATTTAATTTTGTTAGTTAAATATCTCATATTGAAAAACCCAAACTGGAAATTGTCCAGCAGCCAGAATGATCATAGATTAAAATTCATTGTCAAACATTAGCCCCTAAGAGTTAAACCAATTCAAATAGGTGGGTTAATTAACTTCAAATGGAGCTTCTGCATAGCAAGACAAAAGAACAATGATTGTGTAGACAAATCCTAGACGTGCGCTAGAATGCTTTGGACTTATTTATTCATTTGTTTGGTTTATTTGGGGGATCAGTTGAGAATTTCCTTTCCTGGTAAACTACATTTTGATGGGTTTCTGCCCCTGCATTAAAATTTGTTATCTATTATTAAGGCAGAAAGAGCAACTTTTACAAGCTGCTCCTCTATGAGCAGGACTTCATCACAGAATACAAAGAAAAATTTACCTTTAAACTTGAGTAGATAAGATTTTATTATTAGTGGGTATATTGAACAATTCATACAACAGTAAAACTCCAACATACTGAGTTTTGGAATTATTTCTTCCAACTAAAAAGGCAAAGCCATCCTCTTAGGTTCATTGAGGGTCTGTTCTCCTGGGAGATACTTAGCAGAGCAGTTTAAGAGTCTTCCAGAGTCCAACCATCCTGAGAGGCAGTGACCAAAGCTCCTTGGGCATTGTAGCCCAACAAGACTTATTTGACAACTTCGTCTTTGGCTTCTGCTTTAAGTCTTTTGCTTTTTGAGATGTAAACCTTTTTAAAGCCTCTTGTCATTTTTACAGTTATCTCAACGACCCTGCATCACTCCTTTAAAATATAATCATTAAAGAGATAGAGGCCCTATCTCTTAGTCTCAACCAAGAGGTTTGGAGCATAATTTTGGCCGTCTCCTTAGTTTAGATGGTAACACAAATAGGCAATTTTCCACCAAGAAGGTGAATTAGTACTAATTTTCCAGTACTTCTTCATTTATTTCTCCTTCCTGCAATATTACTTCGATCTTTTATATGATTTCTAGTGTTTAGTAACAGGATGTTAGACATGTTCTCCTGTACTTCCATGCCTATACTCTTAATGGCCAGTTAAAGGCAGACAAGTCTCTCTTGTGAGTATTTTTGCTGTTTTTTATCTCTAGACCATAGCTACTGATATAAATCTAGTCATTACTGAATGTGTGAGCCTCCAACTTAATCTGATAAAAATTCAACTATTTTTTTTTTTTTGTACTGGGACTCAAACTCAGGACTTCACATTGCCAGGCAGGTGCTGTGCCACTGAGCTATATCCCTGGACCTTCAATTACTTTTCTTTAAATTTTTTATAAAGTTGATATTATTCTTCATGTTCCTCCAAGTACTTACATTTTCTTTCATTATTAATATAAACTTTAAATCTCATTAAAATAGATTTTAACCACATGCCAACAAAATGCTTCTACTGACATCAGTTAAGTTCCTGCATCAAAACTCAGCTTGACAAGTTTTAAGAACTAGTAGTGGGACTGACCTTTTATGTCATTTTAAAATTGATGCCTTGCAAGCTTTGTTCAACTTCACTTGGAAGATTTGCTCTCCAGGGTTAAAAACTGTCTCACTTTTGCTGCCATCAATGCTTTTTATATTCTTGATATATTCTGTATGCTGTAGAACAATTTCTTCTATGAACACCAGCTGCTATAGTTTGAATGAGGTGTGAATGTGTATCTGAAGAGTTCATGTGTTAAAATTTGATCTGCATTGTGAGATTTTAAGAAAAAAGAAACATAATTCAAGCATGGAATTTCAAGGTGGGGCCTTTGAGAGGTGAAGACAATTACCCAAAGTCATTGGGTGGAGCTGCCGTGATGAATCCTAGTAGATATATAAGCAGGAGAGACTAAACGACACACACTCATGTTCCCCTTCTCTTGCCATGGGTCGTTTTCCTACATGACATTAAGATTCTACCACCTTGATGGTCTTCACAAGATTTGGGTACTTGAATCTCCAAAACTGGGACCTAAATAAGCTTTTCTTTATATCTTATCCAGTATATAGTATTGTATTATTAATAACAGAAAACAGACTAATACAACTCTTCTCTGGAGAGCAAATGAACTAGTATGTAAATATTATCCATCGTTGCAATGGAGAATCATATGAGCTTTGATTTTATTTTGTTAGCTGACAAAGACAATACACTCTAACAAATATTGTATATTAATTCTATATGGACCAATCAATAAATAGAGCAAATTTTCTAGAACGCACTTGACTCTAACCCATCTCTGCTGGTGATTTATTTTGTAGTCAGAGCTTGGTGAACCAGGTCGCTGGTGTCTGTCCATTGTAAGTCCTGAAAGTCATTTTGTTCCTCTGAAAGCCTGTACTGAAGGACACTGATGTATCCTTTCTGGTGTCCTTAAAGTTAAGAGTCTAGCCATTGCCTGTTAACGTACTCTGCAACAGAAAAGCCTACCTTCAGTTCCACTGGAGAAAACATTACTTGTACAGGGTTTTGATCCGCAGATTCTTAACATGATCTTGTTACCCAATTTTAGCAAACTGTGTCCAAGAGAAATAGTGAGAAAGAAAAACACAGAGGGAAAACAGTAGCCCTGAAATCTACCAGCTAGGCACTGCTCCATCTGCTTCAGTAAGGCCATGGTACTCTGCTGAACATCACTGATGTGGTACAATATTAAATTCCTGATGAGGACGCTATGTGACCGTGAAGATCATCCAGTAGTCATGGCTAGATCAAGAATGACACAAAGGCTCCAGTCCAGGACTATGATGGAACATCTCTGATTCCCAGCTGACACATGTGACTGCTGCCATTTCCCAGGGACAACCCCAGCCCTTCTATGGTCTTCGTGACTCTTTTTATAAAAAGATCCTCAGACATCAAACTGCGTATGTATTTTGGCAGTGCTCTGTCCAAACACGTATTTGCTTCCTTCAACCATCCTCCAAATGAAATTCTATAGTACAAGAAGCCTCTTCTTACTCCCACTGAACAAATTACTTCCTGGTTTTATCTGCCATGGTATGTTCATTGTTTTGGTACAACCGATTTAATAAAGCCAAATTTTTATTCATTTGTCTGTTTGTTTTATCACCTGGGCATTTTCTCACGGGTGTTAATTTTGACAGGCACTGTTCTATCACAGGAGCCTGAAGCACAAACATGAACCCACCTTTTCTAGGTCACACAGCCAGTAAGGGGAGAAACCAAAATTCAAACACAGGGAGACTGGTTCAGGAGTTCATGCTCTGACACGTATGCTGTTTCCAGAAGGTATGCTATGAGGTATATCACGCCAGTACAGTACTGTTCTGGGCCACCGCGGAAGACATAATGCCAAACAGTTTGACATAACTGACATTGTACAGAAAGATAATGCAGTAGTTCTTGCGTACCTTAGTTCAAAATATTTTAGCAATTTACCTAAACACTTGTGAGTATGGATGACAACTCATTCTATTGCCTGAAGTCTGAGAAAATGTAAATATAAAGGAAATAAGTTTTACCGGAATATGAATATGTTTTATCTTTCCAATTCTTTTCTTCCTTTATCTTCATAAGAAAGGTGTGTGTAAAAGAATATTTTTCTAACTGAGTAATAAGAGAACAGAAAAGTAGGAAGGGAAATAAGAGGTTAGCAAAAGTAAATCTGAGTGGTATCAAGTGGATTTGTTTTTGGTGAGACAGAGTTAAGGTGGACTTGGGAGAGACTGTGAAACAACTAAGAACTGTTTACTCCTTCAGTTTTTAAATATAAATTTCTCATTCTACTGTTTTATTTCATATTTTATGAATTCTGTCTCCTGTCACATCTTAAGATATGAAATGATTATATTCTAGAATAAATATTTTTCATCTATTGACACCAAATGAAGTGTACAATCCTAGGATTATGTAACTGATGAAAGTTAACTACAGTTACACTAGGAGATGTGTACTTGCTTTTAAGTGATTTCTCTTTGAGGAAATTACAGCTCTTACCTTACTCTTTCCTGACTATGGGGAGGGTAATTAGTAACCTGAATGATCAAATTCCTTTGGAGATAATGGGGCTTATCAATTCTTGTGTTATAATTGCTTTTCAAGGCCCCTCCCTCTGCCTACCTTTCCCCTCATCACGTACCCAGTACGTTTAATCCTGTTTAAATAGCAACATGTCAAACATGTCTGTTAATCAACTTGCTAGCATCCCCATGGAGATCTCTGCAGTTTTAAGCAGTGCATTTCACTACGTTAGGATTTTTTTTCCCAAATATTGACTTTTGGTTTTCAAGGTTACTGATGATGTGCTCTGGCACATTAATCATTCTAACCACCTTAACAAAGGAGCTCATTAAAAAGACAAATACATTTATCAAGCAAATCATCAAGAAGATTATATACTTTCCACCCACAGTAGATTATAGCTAAATAAATGACTTGGGTATTTTGTAATTAAATATGCAGAACACTTAATATTTTAATACTCAGATCCTTCATCAAGGGATGGGAATGGACTGGGTTTTATAACACATAATTAATATAGCGGAATTTAGTTGCAAAAATATGGGTTAACTTAGGAGTAGTACTTTGAGTATACAAGCTAAGTAATAGTTTGTTATTATGATAAATCCTTAAATATGAAAATATTAGAAGTTCAAGTTATTGGAATTTTAGCTTAAATTTTCTGTAGAACAACACTGCAGTACCTATTTCTAGATACTAACAAATACCTGGTGTCGGATTTAGAAATAAACCTTTAGGTTGGAGAGGCAACCAACCAGCCCTTTTCCCTCAGGCTACACTGAAACTAAAGTGATTATTTCTTTTGTCAGCCAAATAATACTTTAAAAGCTTGGGAAAGGCGTAGGGGGTCAGCTTTCTCTGGGCTCCAGTTTTATCTCCAGCCATATCTCTCACCAGCCTACCTTCCACAAGCCTGACTTTTGGTCAGAGAAGTTGCATTTCTATCTTCAGGTCTCCAAATTAATGGACCAGAGGTAACCTTGAATTGCAGCCCTCAGGCAAAAGAAAAACCTCTCTCCACAATTTCCTATTTTATTATTTTTTTCTTTTCAGTTTTAAAGTAAGTGTACTGTTTCTTAGTGGATCCTTACTAAAACATGTACAAAATAACTAACACACTTAATTATCCTAAAAACATTGCTATCAAATCCCCTAGTGCTGCTCCACTCAATCCCAAAGGCTAATAGACCATAGTTTCATTAAAATTTGTTTGACCATTTAACAAGCTTGCAGACTTCAGTAACCGGTATCAGTGTAAAAATTATACCAGACAAAGTTAAGTGGTCAAAAAAGATACTTTTTACTGCCACTGTAACAGGGAAGAGGGATTAAAACTAAGTTTGAGCTCAATCTGATCAAAGGAAAAGGAAGGCGGATGTTTACGAGCTGTGGATGTGGGGACAGGGACTGGGAGGCTATCCTAACACACCTGTGTTTGCTGATTATTTTTATCCAAAGAAAGCAAATGTTTTTATACCTTTATGTGGTAGATAGTTTGACAATCTGAAACAAAGGGCCACCAGGGATAGAGAGCATTCTCTCACAGAGACTGGAGAACAGACGCATTTTTGATTCTTACAGTTTTCAAGAATGGCTCTTTCATCCCTGGGAAAGACATTCCTGGTACATAAAGCTGGAAGATTTTTAAAAGACCTATGTACTAAATGCGTAGAAGGAGGATTTACAGTTTTCTAAGGTAAATGTTCTTGGGTTAGGATATCAGATGCTAAAGTTTAGGCAAGCCGAGAAGAACATCAAGACCACTTTGGTGCTAGAGTAGGTAAGTTCTTGTCTCTGCTCCACCTGCCAAGTGAACTCACATTTTAAGGTTTGTTTCTGAACAAAATACTTTAGATCAAATTTTACATCTGAAGTTTTTATTCACTTATTTATTTGTTTTGGTGTTTTCTTGGGGGGGAGTTTGAGAAAATTCAACCTAATTTGCTTTGAACAATAAAGTGAATGTGAGTTACTTTAAAGATGTATAAAGCTTCTAAATGTAGGATAAGTTTTAGACTTAGTAAATCTGCCTTCTCTTTTTCATTTCTGGTTGACTTCTCCCATGGGATAATGACTATTCTAACAGCAACAGGACTGTTTACAGACTAAAGAAAGTTCTGGGGGAGATGGCAGCTTTTCACATTAAATAAAGACTTTGAGCTTCAAAGTAATCCATACGTCTTTCATCATAATAATACATTTATTTTAAACACATTCAGTATATTTCCATCATATACTGTGTCCAGATAAATATCCCTGGTAAAGCAGGGTTGAGGCAGGAGATTAGGGTGTGCCCAACTGGCAGGGCTAGTGGGTGTGACTTACCATTCACAGAGTCCAGGATGCATCTCCAGGAAAATAAAACTCACAAGCCTTGCATCTGGGACCAATCAAAACACGTTATCTTCAGCTTTTTGGGTGTAAGATCAAGCAGGTTTTTGATAGGATGGTTTGAATCTGATGTCAGCCATGAAAGATCACGAGCATGCGCTGTCTCTTTCCAGGTGGCCTGGTTTCATTTGAAGAACAGACTTGCTTTCTTACTTGGCATTGGTCCGCCTCCCTCTGCAGAGCACACTTCTTTTGCTACCATGAATAAGTGTTTAATACCTTGCTCCTCTTTTCTTTTGTCTTTCCCAATTCCTTGCTCAGGACAGTAGGAATCTGCAAAGAATCTCTAGGAGTCCTCAACAGCTTAGAAACCCAATGAAAGGGCCATAGGACTACACCTCTTCAAGAACAAGATTTTGCCACAAGCTAACACGCTGCGACCCTCAATGTCAATTTACTGAAACTGAACACAATCCCCCTTACTAATTCTACTTCCTAGCGGCTTCACTTTGCTGGATCACTTTGGGGTATAGTTTATGTCTCAGACTTATCAGTGATTACTTGTATGACTGAAAATAAGCTCTAAACACTCTCATGCTGTATTACTCCATTCCAGGAACAGAAATTAAAGTGTCTCCCTTGAGGAGTGTAATAAGAATTAAATAATAATAATTTTGGTGTGCCTAACTTTCTGCCTGGGTAACAGAAAACTATCACTTGAGTCACTTCTCTGCTTCCCTTCCCACAGTCTACTACCACAGCTACAGCCTTCTATCAGACCTCTGAGACCACAGCACTGCGATTAACCTACTCACTAAGGTGTCACACTTCCCAGTGAAACTGTAGAACTTCTTGCCTCATTTCCGCACATGCCATGCTCTTTCTTAAATGTTGGCTCATTTCCTTTATCTCCCATGAAGCTCTCTGCCCCTCTCCAGTGCACTGGGCCTCTGAAAATGCTTTATCATGGAGGGCAGGCCTTGGCTCAAGGTTCACTTTTCTCACTTGTGCCTTTAGAACACTGGCCTGTTGCTTCAGATCCAGTTTGGATCCACTGAGAAAGAAAATGCAGCAATGTATGGTTCACCTAGGGCCATGTAGACTTCAGCTGGTTCTTTCCTTACAATTTGTGTAATTTAGACAAGATACTATTTTTCTGAATAGTCACTTAATCTTCCAAAGAAAAAAAATGTGACTATCAACCTTGTGGTTTGTGGGGGGTTTTTTGGTACCTGGAACTGAACTCAGAACCTTATGCTTGCCAGAAAGATGCTGCACCACTGAGCTAAATCCCCAACCCCTTGAGAAAATTAAGAGAGACCATCTAGAATTTATTTATTTATTGGTCCCGGGAATCGAACTCAGGACCTTACACTTTCCAGGCAGGCACCTGTGCCACTGAGCTCTATCCCTGGCCCATGTCTAGAATTTAGACAGCTACTGAAGCATGAAAAGTGCTGTCATCACCATTATTGTACCAGATCTGGTATAATCAAGGCTCTTGGAATAAGCCTTCTAAATATATTTGTAAGGACAGTCAATCAAAAGTGTTTTAAATAATTTTTATCTTTTGAGTTAATTCATTATGAATTTATCTGTAAAATTCCCAGAATACATTTTGAAATTATTGAGAAGTATTATAAGAATTTAATAAACTATCCTTTAACTTTTTCCTAAGTTAGGTCAGATGGATAAGAAATCTAATTCCCATCATCTTTCACATGTGACCAAATAAATGAATGCACTCAAAAGAACAAATTCTTGAAATAATGGAGGTTTTTTCTCAGAATAAAAGCAGTTAAGAACATACTATCAGTTTGGCTAGGAATAATTCTTACTCTTTAATAAGTTGAGAATCAGAGAGAGCCACTTCCCAGAACAATGACCTTCTCCCTTTTGTTGGTTCTGAATAACCTGACAAATAAAAAAGCAGAAGGTAGAAATCCAATAAATCACTTTTAGTATTACAGATAGAAGGACCTGACTTAAAATAGTGTCAGTCAATTAACTGAGATTATAAGTGGCCTTAAAATTACCTAGATTTAATGCACTTTCTTCTGAAACTTTATGATTGCCACACTGGAGGAAGAGAGGATGTCCTTGAGGGTGAAAAACAGGTCCTAGTAGCAGAGCAGAATATTTTCTGGATGTTGCTGATATCTCTGAAGAACTGAGAAAGCAGAGCAGGTGTACCTCCCAAGAAGGGCAGAGGTCTCTGAGGTGAGCTTGTTTCCAAGAAAAAGACAGACGCAGCCCTCCACATGCCAATTCTTTCTAACTACCAGAGAGCTCGCCTCCCTATGGCAAAGAAAGTTTGGCGGCAGAGAGAAGCTAAAGACCACTTAGGGCTAACCTGCCATACTTACAACTTCTCGATAAGAGTAGAACAATGAATGTGCTCCTTTACTACAAATATATACAAGGAGATGGTCAAATATTTTACTGTTTCAATTAAAAAAGTACGACAGTGAGATGCAAAGGTGGTTAACATCCATGCATGCAAATGGTACTTTTATTCTTGGAAAGGAATTTCTCATTTGTTTTCAGTGAAGAGGACCATTAATACAGATCATCTTAATTTTTATTTTGTTTTATAATTTGTTTCTTAATTGAATATTTGTTTCTATTTTATTTTTATGGTTTCTGTGTATGGCAATTTTAATTGTTTTCTAGTTGCTCTAGTGATATGAATTTTCTTTTTATTCCTTTTCAATAAGGGGATAAATGAATTGTCCTACACTATGATATTGATTATCATAGGAACTATATAGAGATATAGGAAAATTTATCAAATCAGGACTGGAGACCAAAACTGTTGGAAACTGTCTTAAATAACTGGAACAATCTGTATTTTCAATGGAAAGGGTCACAGTGTTCCTACAAATGCATCAACTAGGAGAATCCAAACAAGGTGTTTGATGGGTGGAATTGTGAGCCCTGTTCTCTGAAAGCTCTTTTTCCTTGTGGATAAACCAATGCAAAGCAACAAGGCATCAATTTTGAAGATTTTGGTTTATGTAGCCACAGGCTCCTCTACTATGAAATTCTGTGTTTTGTTCTGAGTTGCTGTGAAAGTGCTTTAAAATTGATGAGCATTCTTGGGAAAGATCCACTGTCAGGTGGTGACAGATGTTACAGCAGCTGTTCCGTGCTTTAAAGTGCATTCGATGTGCTCCAGCCTAACATAAGGGACAGCAGATTCCACAGAGGAAGGAACAGCAGGTGTGGCTACCGTGGAGCTCCTGGTGATGGCCCCTGTTGAGAAGCCTGCACAGTTCCAAAAGGCCATGAAGCCGGAAACACAGTTGCCGTATCCTTCCCACTCTCCACCAGGTAGGAAGAGCAGTTGTGCCAGCTGCTGCTATTGAGGTTAGAATGCATTTTATACTGCGGTGCATATTCTTGATACTTCCTTTCTCCAAAATCTCATAGGCTCATGCAACCTGTGTGTTCATCCATAGTAAAAACTCTAAAATCCATATGCATTCTTTCCACTAATAGTTATTAAACTTCTGGTGTGGTAGATACTGTGGTCCTGCAGATTAATAAATGAGAGAACCTTTTTCCTTTCAAAGAACGTGCGACTAATGGAGAAAATACTAAAAGAACCATATTGCCAACATTAAGGGCTATGATATTAGCAAATAACGAAAGGTCATAGGAGTCCTGCTAATCTAGTTGTAGGGGAGGAGCGGGAAAAGGCACATAAACTCCCTGCAAAGGGCAACTGAATTTTATTCTAAAGACAACAGGAAACAAAAGGTTTTATATGGAAGAGGAGACGACTATCCATCTTAAAAACCAAATGCAAAACCAAAAATACACTGGGAGGAGGTGCCTCGATCAACTTTTTCCTCAGAGATCACTTTTCACAGATTGTTCACATTCACACACCTTATTTAAAATATATAATGGAGCCAAAGTCAAGCAGAGGCTTGAGCAGCAATGGAACAAGGGCCAGGCTCTCTGGTGAAGATAATGCTGTGAAAACAGTTATTTCTGGTTTGAGTTGGCAGATTTGTCCCACATACCTCCCAGGAGCGCGCGGGGATCATGCTGAAGCAGATGGCCTCCCTTGGCCCAATCTTCCCCTCAGGGATATAGTCTGATTCCACTCTATAATTCTGGTCTGTCTGTGACTGAAAGGATCATGGATTTTTTCCCCCAGCTTGTACAAGATAGGCTATAATGGCAGCATCATTCTAGTCTCAGGACTGAGTTCAAATGTAGATGAGACCAAATTTCGAGGGTAGTCATTTACCATGGCTACTTCCACTCATGCATTCCTTCTCACCACCTCCTGCCCATGAATTTTCCCACAGTATTATCTACAGTCAAGTTCTGCTTCAAGGACTTTCAAATGGCGCTCCATGCTTGGAGCTTGATCCTGCCTGGAAATCCTCAATCACTTTGTTGTTGAATTTTTGCTCTGTAGACGAAATTAATGGCACAGTTGGGCCCGTCCTAGGGACTTGGAATCGGCTTGAGTGTGATCCTTCTCCCTGCTGCCACCTTGCCTTCTCAGAATGGGCTCTGAGCTGCCCAATTTCCTGACCCCCTCAGTGACCTTGGCCACCAACCACCCTCCTCAAGTGTAAACTGTGACTTAAAATGACTCAGGATGGGGACAACTGGGATCGGGAAGCTCAAATCCTGTGTGTCGTATCTGAACGAGTACAGATTAAATGAATACAATACACTCCACACTTCAAGGGAAAAACCACAGGAAAAAACAAAACAAAAATTTCTTTTTCTCTTTTGAACAAGTGGCAAAGGGATTTGCGTTTTTATTTTCTTCTGGTACTAACAAATTATGTTGCTGTAGATAACCCTGCTAAAGTCTAGGCTAGGTAGCAGGTACTCCCCTGGGTAGGCAGCAGATTGTGAGTCTGAAAGGCCCCACCCTCGGTGGTCTCCTGCACACTGACGTGCAGTGCTGGTTTGATTGTTTTTGTTCCTCTTCGTCTAGCTCATGTTTGGAAATTTTACTTTGATTTTAGGAGCTTTCATGTAGAGTAAAGTCCTAGTAGGATTACTTTCAGGAAAAGCGATAGTTTGTGATAAATAATAAATTTCAATTGAAAAGCAGGCCTTAGAGCAAAATCCAACAAAGAGAAAGCAAGGAATTAGGCTCTGAGTCATCAGTACGAAAACTGCAAAAGGGACAACTGCTCTTTCGAAAATTCAGTTTGAAAGTGATGTACTCGTATTGATTATGTTCTTCTTTTATCCACTTAATCCCTCTTGGACCTTTTGCACCCATGCCATTGATTTGAATCATATGATCAAATAATCTTACATTTTGCACAACAATTAAGACACTTCAATTTGAACAAAATATTTTTGAAGTAGGATTCTGCATTCTGATAAATCTTTTAAAAATCAGGTTTTCCAAGTCACAGCTTCGGTTTCTAATGTATTTGTGGAAATACTTTAGAAGCAAAATTAAGTGGATTGCTCACAAGAGAAAGATACAGTTGGGAGCAAAGCTATAAATAAAGATTAATTGCAACTTTTATAAGTGAGGTAGTTGCCAGAATAACAAAGAACTCTTGAAAGTGTTTTATCAGTTGGTTGATTTTGTGTGGAGAAAATCACTACTAGGAAATGTAATAAAGTGTCTTCAGATGTGAAATTCAGAAATGGGAGTGAGTTCAACTCTGTAAACAGAAGCAACTGAATCATTAAAAAGATTGTACTGATAGTGTCTAGACATATTGATAAAAGAAAAATAGCTTCAATTTGAAAATGATGTCTTATACAGATGATAGCAGTTCACAGTGCTTAAAAGGATGGTGTAAATTATTTTGATATTTTATAAAAGAAAAACTAGATCTTTTGTCTTATATTAAGTCAAAACATTTACTTTAGATCAAAATTCAGGAAGTTTCTTTTGACTTGTAAAAAAATGCATTTTAAGGATAATTTGCCTATATGATGTATAGGTAATTTTTCTTGACCTTTTTCATACAAATGCCATATTTACATTTTATAAATAATAAGTTTAGGCAAGTTGACTTTGTGGCCATAAAAATGACAAATGCATGGCTCTTTCATTTTGCTATCAGTCTCTTGAAGAGAGTGCTATTAGCAGTTCTTGCAGGCTCCCAGAATGTTTCCAAGACGTCCTCGAACACTGGGAAAGTCTTTAAAAAGGCATCAAACTGCACACTCTAATCAGTGCAAGTATCTCTGCTTCTCAGAACAGCATAGGTGGGAAGAGAGTAAGCATCCTCTATGTGCTTCTTGAGTCAATCTTCAGAAAGCACCGAGCTAAGGTGAGTTTGGGTTAAACTAATGTAGCCAAACTTAGAAGAATATTTTTCCCTTCTGTGTAATTGTATTTTTGACCCATCTTTCTAACCCATAAGTATTGCTTAAATTAATGTATAAATAATCTAACATTATCATGTATAAGCATTACATTTTAAGGACCATTATCAAGTGCCTGTTAGATGACAAGTACTGTGAAACACTGGAATTTTAAGATAGACAGGCACTACCCTCTGAACAAGAATGTGGTGGTGGTATACATTCAGTAAGATACTGCTAGGGTTTCTGTCCAGATGTCCCCATGCAGTCGTGGAGAGCAGGCTCTTCACGGACGGTTGAGTCTGGAGTTTGTGATTGATTCATAATCCAATTCTGGGATTTAGGGTGTGAGGGCTACACTCACCCTAGGCTGAGTGGCCTGCACACAATACAAAGCATAGGAGGAGTCGTGTCATTCTACCCTTGTTGCTTTGCTCTCTTCTGCCACCATGAACTGTTGCCCCTTGGCCACGTGCCACCTTGTCTTGGATCCAGCCAATTATGCACAGAAACCTCTACAAACTGTGAACTAAGTAAAGCTTTCCCCTTTAACTTCGGGTGGTGGGTATTTTGTCCCAGCAACAAGAGAAAACTAAGACAGATTGCTGTAAAAGAACCACTGCCATGAGAAATGGAAAAGACTGAAATGACACAAACCAGAAAACAGTAGAAGAGTATCACCCTCTCTGTAGTAGAGCAGAGATTTCAAAGAAAACCTATTTTAAAAGAAAAAAAAAATGAAGACATATGAACAATAATACAAAATTCAGATTTGCTAGATGATCCTTAAACAAAATAATTTGGTTTTGGCTTATAAATGAAAGACTATTAGGCCATAATCAACTGTAGGAAAAAATTAAAACATACAAATATTTCAAGTTGTACTTTAGTACATAAAATGTAGAGTTTCAGTTTAAGCCACATCCATTATTTCAAGATCCAATGCAAGTTAATTTCACAGAAGCTTGTTGTGTGCCTACCATGTTTCATACAGTGTAGCTGCCACTGAGGAAAATAAGGATGCACACACATGACTATAGTACAGTCTGTTGCATAGAAACGTTGGGCATTAAGCCAAGTGAGAGACACTTTTTATTCCTGAGCATTTGGGATATTCTTTCCAAACTTACTTATTTAATCAAAGTAACATCGATATAGATACAGAGGTAGAAATAGAAATAGAGATAGAGGGAGAGAGAGAGATGAAGAGATAGAAAGATGGAGAGAGAGAGAGAGAGCGAGATCTTCTCCCCTCAGGACTAGTTATATTGGTTTATAAGGGATAATTTGAAAATTTCACATTTTTTTACAATGCTGTACACTTTGCTGAGTATCTCTATTAAAGAATGATGTGATTCTTGGTATAGGGTGGAACAATTTTTAAAATTTAAACAATATCTCAAACGAAAGCACATCACTATCTCCTTCCCCACAACCATTAGCTGACTGCCCAAATGACTTTCACTGGCTTATTCTAGCAATCAGCAAGATTATCAGCCAAGTTAATTCTAGTTTTCATTTTCTTTTATAACTGGATTTTATTTTATTAAAATTACCTTTAGGCTTTTTTCTAGTAGTAAAGGATAAACTGCAAATCATAGTTTCCATTTGAAGTAGTTCTCATCCCCCAGGAAAAAATCAATACATCAAAATTAAATTTCAAAACTACATTAACAGCATCTTTGAGGTCAGGTATTTTAATAATCTCTGAATGGAAACTGAATCATGGAGTTATTATATGTGGACAATATAATTATTTTCAGCACCTTTTGTAGAATATAACAGAAGTATTAACTTTGGTTTAAAGATTCAGTTATAAAGTGGACATGTTTATCTGTGTCATCATAACACCACTGAATTTAATGACTTTCAACTTACAGAATCTGCACTAAAATATGGATTTTAAATATTTTAATCAAGTACCAAAATTAGATAAAACAAAAATTACTGGATTTAAGCAGTCAATTTCCCCAGCAGCACACTAACTCATTACATACAACAATCTATTTTCTAACAGGCTAAGACACCTAGAAAAAATTTTAGAAATCAATGAATCCAGTCACATTCATTTTAAAGAAAATGAGAACTATGATAGCGAAATGATTTCATCTGTTAGGAACTATTTCCAAAAGATCTTTTTCTTCATAGTACGTTTCCTTACATATTGATTCAGTATTTGCTGTCTAAACCCGTGGGAAGTTCTGATAGCCGTGAGACTTAGTATTAGTTTTGTGCGGGCGGAATTGGTGCTTGGTGTTTCTTTGGGCACATAGTTTCATGTGTGGCTAGGGAATCTCAAATCAGGTCAGTGGATTTGGAGAAGCAAAACAAATAGCAGAGGATTCATTGTCAGGACACAGCTATTCTGCAGTATATTATGAAAAAGAATCATGATATGGACCTAGATATTCTCTGAAGATTATGTTGGCTTCAAGGAAATGTTTCTTTTTTCCACATATGATGTGGCAGAATCTGCTAATTGAATCTCCAATGTCCTGTCCTCTTTCTTAAGTACAACAACCAGTGCATGACATATGGATTCTTAGCTAGAGATTATACTTGCAAATCTACCAAGCAGACAGTTATTCCCATTTAATTAACTTTTCCTCAGTATATAAATGTGGTAGGGTTTGTTGCAAAAGTTTAAAAGGAAACTATTTGTGCTTCGCAGCCACATTCCTTTTTACTGACCTCACTGTGGAGATGGTGAGTGAATGGACCATGACCATAATGGAAAGATTGCACTTCAAATGATGGTACAATAAAAGGCAAAAGAAGCCAAGCCAGTTTCAGAGCTGTTTGACTGATTTTGCATTCTTATATCTGATAATCTGAACAACTAATCTGAAGACAATAATATGTAATATAACAATCACTGTTGAATTCCTATCATATTATTTAATGAAATTCTGTATTATTTCTAATGCTTTTCAGAAATTATTTTTGTTCTCTTTAAAATAAAGCAAAGCCAAGCCAATTGAAATCATGGTCCCTGTATAAACTCATGCTTTCTATTCCAGCTTGCCTATAAATTCAGACATTTATTAATAAATCAGAATTAACTTCTAATCTTCTTTAAGCCACTGTTTGTTGTTATTTTTGGTAAAGATTTCCAACCTTGAGGGCACATAATGTAGACAATATATAAGAATACAAAGTGCAATAAAAATATATGTTAAATGTATAAGTAAAAGAATTTATGATAGTAAAAGACACATTGCAATGAATTCCCCTCAAAATACTACCTTTTTCTTCAAATAAATACTAAAGAATGTGCCCAAGATGATATAAAGAGGTATTCTATTTGTGTGACTTTAGAGGACCCGTCTTTAAGCATGACACTATACTGTTTCCTGTAATGCTTTGCTGCTAATTTGAAAATCTTTATCTTGTTGAAATATCTGAACTGAAGATGATGAGAGTCTCACGTCATTAGATAATGGCAGAGTTTGTGCTTTATTTTGCTATGAGGCAACTCCAAGCATTTGTTGGTCTTTCCTTCCACTTCTGAACACAAGCAAGTTAAATTTTTAGAAAAGACCATGACAAATAACTGAATGTGGCCGGGATCAATAAGGCGGCTGCTGTAAAACAGCCTTGGGCTTCAGAATTTCTGCTAAACCATCAGCATCTAATGTCAGAGTGTTCTCTGAAGGATGAAAGTCAGGCTGATATCTAGAAAGTAATTTTCTTTTTGTATGTCAGTAATTGAATTTGGGTCAGTTTTCCAAATTGTTTAATAAGACAACACAAAATATGATTACTCAGATCTCCTGTAAACTAATTCATATAATCCTAAATGTGTATTAAAGAAGAAAATCTCTCTGGCCAAATAAGCACACATTTACATACTCTAACCATTTCCCAGAGAAGAGACTGGCTTTACAATTGTTTGTATCCAGTCATTTAATCATTGTTACTACATATAGAAATATATATTTATATGCATATATGTACACTTATACACACATTTTATATTCATATATATTATTTTGGAAATATAGTAAAATGTATGTTAAAATATGTAAAACATATTAAGGCCTTTTCTTTTAGGGCAAGATTATAGGCGATACACAAGATGAGAAGAATATAAAACACATCAGTTTCTTCACTAGAGAGCATCATGTAATAGAGAGGAATGAGCTGAATTTTAGATACTGTTGGGTCCTCGCGACAGTGAGAAACCATTTGACTGCTAGATTCCTATTCTGTAAAGGGTTTTGCCTAGATATTTTTAATATCTTCCTAAATTCTAAATCATCTCAGGTTTACTCTGGTAATGTTTCCATTTTGTCCCACTTGATATAGAAAACAAATTGATTTACAATTTGTTTTTACTACAAACAAATTATAGAAATTAATTTTTTCTTTCACAAAGAACGCAGGATTCAGCAGCAGCATTACATGGGTTCCTGGCGCTGTAACTGCCAGCGTTCATGGAAATGATTGGAACAAGGGCCTTGGAAGTCAGCCTTACTGCCTTCCAGAGCATTCAGTTTACAGCCTCGCAAGTACATTGTATTTTTACAATGTCTCTTTCCATCTTTGTTTTCTTTTTGTTGTTGTTTGTCTTTTTGAGGCAGGGCCTTGCTATGCAGTTCAGGCTGGCCTTAAGTTCACTTTGTAGCCCAGGCTGCTGTCAAATTCACAATGATCCTCCTGCCTCAGCCTCCCAAGTGCTGGGATTACAGGCATGAGCCACCACACCTGGATTTCCACCTTTTTTATTTGTGATATTATTGCAAATCTAAACCTGTACTGTTTAAGATATCAGTTGAATCTTTGTTCTCAGGAAAAATTGTTAAATAATATATTTCTACCTTATTTACCGTATACTTACAAAGTGTTATTAGATCATTGATGTCTAAAAGATGATAACCAAAACCATTGGAAAATTTATCTAAATGATGAGGACAGCTCTGATTTAAAAACGATAAGTTAGAAGGTACACAGTGATTGCTTCCGTAGCACTGATAATGAATGGCTTTAGAATAATACAAAGCATATTGGTATGGACCCTGGACAGATATGATGGAGAAATCCATGAATCATTCCCATTTTTGTGCTCATATTCTAGCTCCTAAAAGCCATCTTCCCAAGATGAACAATGACTTTTTGAATGACTGATTTGAGGGTCGGGGTAAGACATTTGATGAGCTTAGATACATTTATTCCTGAAAGTAAGAAAATGATAACTTTTGTTAAAAGGAGAGAGGGAACAGCTTGAAAAAGCTCAGACTTTCCAAAGAAGTGATCATTTGACACCCAGAGAAGTAATAAAGGCAAACATCTAAACATAGTGAATATTAAATATCCAAAGTACATATGATTCTCATATGTCAAATGACAAGAGAATAAATAGAAATCTTAAAGTAATTAGAGTCTCAAATTCATGCCGAGTTTTACGATATCCAAATAGTTCTGAGTTTTTTTAATAAATTAACTCCAGCCAAATTGTTGAAGTAAAAAACTAGACAATAATCATTTGTATAAATAATTAGATAATTGAATTAAGAATAATCAACAATAGATGAAACTATTAAGTAGAAGATCATTGAGAAATTTAAAACAGTAAGATTAGGTGTCAGGGTATAAAATTACTGTGTAACTACTATGAAATAAGACAGCGGGTCTTGCTCTCCTCTTGATGTGATATAAGGTACCACCAAAGTACTAATCATGAACTATTGGTCCCCAAACATGGGAGCTGGATCTTGAGCTAATTTATAGCGATGGAGGACGGGAGTCATGGCTTAACAAAATCAAGTTCAGTGACACCATTAGGAACCAAATGGGCGGACCACACAATAAGCTTTCTACAGGAAAACTGACTCAACAAAGAGGAACTAAAATAAATTAAGGATGGGGGGGCTACATTGCTCTTTCTAGACTGATCAGAGGACTTAAGATAACCATCACACAGAGTACGTGGACTCCATTTTAGGTCTTTATTTGAGCCAATGAGTAGCTGTAAAATGATACATTTGAAATAGCCATGGAAATTTGATATGAACTCACACAGTATATCAGAGAATCATTTTAATTTAGTTATTATAGTAATATATTAAAGTTACATTTTAAAAAATACACGCATTTGGAGATACATATCATAAAGTTGATAATGAGAAGTAGGATTTATTTTTAAATACTCAGCAAAATGATTGATAGATCAATAAATAAATATAAGTATGAAAATTTTTGACAATCATTAAGTGAGGGTGATGTTTTTATTGGGACTCAGCTAACTAATTACTTTAGCTAATTAAACTATTCTATGACTTCTATTCCCTAAATAGTTGCAGTAACATATAAAGTTCGGTAAGGAACCACGTGAAAGTAAAAGATGTGATAGGTTAAAATAGTGACCTCTCAGCTCAGACACGCACATTCAATACTTATACTTCTTTAAAAAAATGAAATGGAGTTCAAAATGCAAGATTCTGTCTCAAAAGTAGTTGGCACAATGAACCACATACAATGAGAGAGCTGAAGATATTGACTATCACTGAATTTCATGCCTGTCCAACAGTATCAGAGCATAAAACTCCAAACTTAAAGAAATATGTCTGCAGCATAATTTCCTCTATTATAAGGTATTTTTCTAAGTTCCAGTAATTCTTAGGATTATCATTTATTACTAAATGTAATTTCTCCCAGAATCTCTCCATTCTCCCCACAATTTCTCACTATGGCTTTAAATGTCTATTAATCAAGACTAAAGACAAATAAAATTTTTAGAATTATAGTTGATAGAAGCAAAATGAAACTTTGGAGCAAAGAAATTTGTTGCTGTAGAATAGAGATTTTCCTTGAACCAATTTTCTATCTTAGTATTCCGAGTCTGTATAAATGAAAATCAGCATGCTGACTTTGTAATATTTATTTCACATGACAAAGATCACTTCAAACTTGGAAGATAGTTTTTTTTTTATATTCAACACTTAAATGACCAGTTCATATTCACTTCATTGTACTTTTAAAATTCATCTCTATACTACTGTACTCTGCCAATGCTACTCCTAAGTGATACCGATTTTTTAGTTCTCTTGAGTTTGTATTGAAGGGTTGATTTTGTTTCCTCTGAGGCTGTTGGGTTGTTATATTTCTTTGTTGCTACTGGTAGCTGCACCACACTGCATAAGACATTATCCTTGACCATAGTTTTACTGGAAAAGTAAAAGGAATGTTTTAATAGTGAGCATGTTATTTACTGTGAACAAATAAAATTCTTTTTTAGAAGTGGCTGAGGTATAAACAATGTCCATCAATCAAGTATAAAAGCTTCCTGGATTAAACTGAGTCAACATAAACAATGATTCTGATTCAAGAATAAATTTGGTTAAGTGTCATTTTATTTTAGAATTGACAGTGCCTGTACTTGATGAGACAAATGTCTGATCGGCTTGCTAATTTGACTCTGAAGATTAATTGGGTACTTTGTAAAAGGCGAATAAATATGTAAAAAGAAAATAAGTTCATTCTAAAAGCAAAGACTCCACCATTTTAGCAGGAATAAATCTGTCTTCATCAGCAGCAATCACTGAGATTAATATTAATTCTAATCAATAGACAAATGATAGATTATTTCTGTCCATTTCTTTTACCCTGCTTTTTATTCAAATAGAAGCATGAATCTGCAAAGAGAAAACTACTGCCTCTGAGAAAACTCTTCATCTGTGATAGCTAAATTAACTCTTCCAAGGCAACAGGCCCCATCCAGGAGATGGTACCTTTTTGTGCAGTGACAGTCCTGTGTCCTGTAAATGCTCATTCACCTCAATGACATTACACATACATGATTAGAGCTCTCTGCTTTTAACATAAGACCAATTATATTTATTTTATGTTATAAAATCATTCTAAAATATCCACTTTGTATTTCTAATATTAAAAAATTAATAGCTAACCATGTTTTTATTAAGAACACTAACAAATAAAAGCTGAGTTTATATGTTCTTTAATGGAGGGAACAAAACTAATTCTATGTATTACAGGTATATGTATCTCATTCTGTGAAATTGATATTGGAGATGGTTTTACCAAGAGGCCTGTGACAACATGATTTATATACAAGTACTTTTAATAATCAGTACAGATTGTTATATTTTAAATTGATCCTGACTTGTTTTTGGCCAGTGCTCACACATGTAAGTCCTTTTCAAAAGTAAAACTACTGCCTTATTATTTGATTAAAACTATTTCCTTGGTCCTTAATTTCTTTTAGGATCAAGCTGAAAATTCTAGTATTACTTACTAGACAGTATGTGATTTTCCCAACTTCACATTTTTAAAGAATTTAGCTTAGTGGCATAAGTGCCTGCCTGGCAAGCTGAAAGTCCTGAATTTGATTCCTGGTACTGCAAAAAAACAAAACAAAACAAAAAACAACAAAAAACATTACCTCTCTGCTCAAAACATACTAAGTCATTTATGTACAACATATTCATTGAACAGCTCATGTTAATTAATTTTTATAACAAATATTTCATTAATAGTTCTTTAGCTGGGACTGGATACACTAGCTGTATATAAAGTTGATATTCAGGAACTTGGAGTTTAAAAAATGTTTTGTAATATAGTCACCTCATTTCTTCTTTTTTAAGATATCTTGATTTTTTTTTTTTCTGGTACCAGGGATCGAACTCAGGACCTTGCGCTTGCCAGGCAAGTGCTTATGCCACTGAGCTATACCCCCAGCCCCTCTTCTTTTTTATGTTAAAGAGAAAAAAACAGCAAAATGACAACAAAGACAAAAAAATACAAAAACAATAAAAATAGAGAATTTCAAAACAAGATGATGGGAAATTAACAATGGGTTGTTACATGTTGTTATCTTCAGTGAAGTTGCTCAGATTACCAGATGCAAGCATGTGAGATTGACCAAACAATTAAAGAGAATAAAAAATAAGAAAAGAAACATTAGAAATGGTACAGAGTTTCTTTTTGTTCTTCAAGCACATAGGATATTTCCATCTCTAATTTCTTTTATCTTTGGGACTTGAAAAATTTGGTTCCTTTTCCTTGGAAGATCTTGTTTATCCCTTGTCCTACCCTGTCAATCCTTTAACCTGGCTAAGTAATATATACTTTACATGACTAAACTTGGATTCTGTGTCCTCAGACAAAATGCAAATATCCTCCTACGCACCCCACCTCTAAACACACGGATGCATCTGAGCAGGCTTATCCAGTGTGCCCAACACAACAGTGTCTTTCTTAGTACTGAAGAAATTGGAGATTAGCACCAAAGGAAAAAAAATCATCATGAGGCCAGGACTTTGTTTATCCTGTTCCCTGATTTATCCTTACTGTCTAGCAAACTGCCTAGAACATTGTGGCTATTGGATAGGTATGTGTTGAAGTATATTTGGTGACAAATATATGACAAATGTTCTAATTAAACCCCTCTTTATAAGCTTCCTCTTTAAATAAATTTTAAAGATGCTGACAAGTGCTAAGGAGGAAGGATGAATCCCCTTCCACTCCTCCTTCCATTTTTGGAATCATTTTACTATCCTGAACATGTAACTTCTTGGAGATTTCCAGTGAGGATGAGGTCATATATTTCCCAAACTGCCCTTTTCTATTACAAAACCAAACCCAATGGTCATGTAATTTATCACCTGACAACTTCTACCTCTTTATTCTGGATCTTTCATCACAAGCTAGACAGAAACTTCTCCCATGTTTTGAACAAAAGCCATTCACTGATCATACTCCTCCAGCACCTCTCCCAAATCTTTTCTCATTCAGAAAAGGCACTTCCAAGTTTGGAAGGTCATACTGACATGTTGTGGCTTCCAAAATTCATCATCTTCATCTTCTTTTTTGAAAGGGCTGTGATTTCTCACTGTCCTACCTACAATGCCTAAAATATTAACATTTTCTTCTGGACAATAATTTTTATGAATACATTCATTTTCATATCTTTCAACAGGTGCTTTATATTGATGATAGAGTCTACACTTGAAGAAAACTAAAAGATCTAAGTCACTTCTAGATATAAACTTATATTTTCATATTTTCTTAACTTTTATGGAAATCATTATGATTACCAGGACTGCATATATGTTGTGCAGGAAAACATCTTTCTAAACCAAAACATACTTTGTTCTGTCTTAGGAAATAGTGGCTATCAGAGAAAACTCGGCTAGTGTTATTCTGACTGTAGGCTGTAAACAAGCACAAAGAAACAATAGGGTGATGTTAACCTTTAGACTGGAAGGTAAGTCTGCCTAAGATAAATGTGGCTCCTGCCTTTTTGTAGACAGCTTAGTAAATGTTTCAAATAGACTCGAGATTTTTTTTCTTTCTTTTTCAGAACAGCGTGTCTTCTATTTAAGCAAGGAGCCCTTTAATCCCTCTTGGAGATTCAGCAAACTCAAATCACTTCTCATGAAGCAGTACAGAGGACACAGTGTTCTGACACTCTTTTACAGCCATTCCTGGGCTTTTTAATATTTTGTTAAGTGCATTTTAAAATTAAAAGGAAATTTGAGGACTCCAGTGGAGCTTTAGCAATGAATCTACAGTTCATTACATTTTAAGCCCTCAGATTTTGCTTTCTTTCCTCTTTTAAGATTGAGAATATGGGATACAATAAATTATAGGTATTAGAGTACTGGCAAAATGTAGTTTAGGACACTGCACGTTTTAGCAAAAAGTACAGAAAAATCAATCTTTTCTGCTGTCATAAAGCTTATTGAAAACTGCTATTGTGCTATTAAAATTAATGTAATCACTTTTCTCTTTCTTTCGAAGTCACACTGCCCTCTTGCCCAACCTTTCAGGCCCTCTCCTCTTGAAGACAATGAACCCTTTCTGGTTTTTCCACTTGAATTAAAACTTGAAATTAATGCTGTGTGCTTTCCTAATTCATGTTTTACACAAAAAGATTTAATTTTCACATAAGATTGCTGAATTTCCATTTGGATATTTCCCATACTCTTTGCAGCCTTTAAGACCTACTGCTATAAAAATGGGGAAGGGAATGAGTTTTCTTTTTGAAATATGCTTTAAGAAGGCATCAAACCTGAAATAACTTATAGTAACTTTTTGGCTTAAGGTAAAACTTCTAGGGTTTTATTTGGCTTTAGCATTAGGATTGATGTCATTTGTAGTATATTAATATTTAAATATAAGGCATTATACATTCTATGCAATTCAGATTTTAAATGTAGTTGGAATACATTCAATGTTAATTCAAATGTTTGCTTAGGAAAATCAGTCTCATTTATGATGTCTCTAAAATTAAGTTTGTTCTCAGTTTTGCTCTACAGCTGTCTCTTTATCTTGTGCCTTACTCTCATTGCCCTAGTACGTGCAAAAAGAAAGGAACAACTGGGTTCTGCGGGGAGGTTCAGTCTTGTGGTGGTTTCAAAGTTCACATGCTTTAAAAGTGGATGACTTGACATCTGGGCTCTGGGACTTTTAGTTGTCTTCCCGTGTGCTCTTCTCAATACTTTTCCTTCTTCTTCCTCTCTTTCTCCTTCTTCTTCTCCTTCTTCTTCCTCTTCTATTAGGCAAACTATTCATTAACTACTGTGAAATGATTAAATTGTCATGGAAGTAATTTCGTCTCAGGTCCTTGTTCAACCTTTCAGCATCTATTGACAAACTGGTTAGTCCGTGACCTTTAAATAGTTAGAATTTGATGGAGTTTGTTTTAATGGACATGCATAGCACGGTCATGTAGTCATTCTTACGTGAAATTTAAAAACTAGCAAAATTGACTAGTTAAGTTATTTTGCCTAGATGTTTCTTCCCACCAAGTTTACGTACATAAACACTCTCACATCATATTCAGAAGTGAGAACCTGTTTTCCGGTACTTGATTTGTGGTATGCATGCCTCCTTTTTCTTGCAAGAGTAACTGCTTTTACTCTTGTCAGAAGAGAATGTTCTTTTTCCTTGCTGAAGAGAATACAGGGAAATTCAAGAAACAGTCTGCTGTTCACCCCAGATGTAACAAGGACAGATTAATAATTCACACATAGGGCCTGGTATCTCTTTTCTTGCATACCTCATACCTGTTTTTTCTCTCTCTGGTGTTATGACCACACCTGCCTCCTTGTTTTCTGAGGAAACAGGAAGGGAGTTCTACGGGGAGAAAGCTTGGGAAAGGAGCACTGTGGGTCTCTGTTTCTCCACTGCCACCACCCCAAAGCCACTCACAGATGACACTGGATTGCACAACAACACCCAAGCACATTTGTAGCTTTTGTACTCATAAATCATCCCTTTTGCCTTGTCTAATTCATACAAAATGTACACACAACCTAAATAAACATGCACCTTCCCAGGGTCGCATTTTGATGTGAGTGATATTTTAAAATAATAGCATAAATTGCTAAAGGAACAAAAAACTATTAAGAGATTTGAATTTCAATTAACTGTCAGTGATTGCCTTGTAGCTCTGGGTCAACTGCACTGAGAATTTCAGAGATTAGTGTTTTTGGAGAGTGGCAGAGGACAGGGTCCTGCAGGTTTGGGAAAGTCCTCAATAGCCTCAGAGAGTATCAGTTAAGCTTCAGTTATTTCTGGAAATTTACTTAAGAAGTGCGCCTCTTTCCCCAGTGTCCGAGACTGAAGATTTTCCATTCCTTCTCAAGCTCATCTTGGACTATTTCTGAATTTTCCTTGGGCGTTTTTTCCTTTGTCTTCCTACTCATTTGACAGATGACAATTTTCCAAACAAAACACTTAAAATTGTTTAATCCAGATTGTGAAAAGCAGAAAGGAGGTTGGGGGAAGAGAGTTTCTACATGCTAATTGTGGCAAACAATTCTATCTCTCTCTCTCTCTCATCTATCATCTATCTATAAAATAAAAATACGTATCTTAACATTAACTAAGAAAGGCAAATAAATTAGTGAGCAAAGGGACAGAGAGAAAGAAATAAAGGAAACAAAAACCTGTAGCAGACGCCAAGTATTAATGCCAGTAGCTGTTTCCCTTGGTCACAGTTGCTGCTTCCTGTGGGCTGGAAATTCCTTTGTAATGGCTCTGCATGTAGAGAAACAGCTGAGGCCTAGGAGAAACGCCATGTTGTACCGGAAGAGGGTATTTTCTACATGAGTTAAATTTACATTATTTTAATAGAGTACCCGAGGTAGACTATTTACTTACAAAAGGAGGGGATCATGTAGCTTACACTTTGGGATGCTGGAGGGTCCAGTGACATGACAGAGACTTGTGAGCGCCTTCCCTGGGTTCTAACACTCCATACAGTTTTATAGGTAGGAGTCCATGTGGAGTGAGCAATCAAATCACCAGACAGAAAGCCAGAGAGCACTGGGTCAGCCCACACTCAGGCTTTAAATTAAAGCTCTCTAGAGAACTGCCAAAGGGTTTCAGGAGGGGATAGTTTCGTGAACTGATGTAAAAACCTTCCACTTCTCTCCCTTTTAAAAATACCAACAACTTTCACATCATCACACTGGGAACAAGCACATATGAACCTTTGGGAATAACACTTAAACTTTTCCCAAATAATAGCCATATATATAGAAAAGCTCAGCTATAAAACATTGCAAAAGCAATGGAAATATCCACAGTAGGTTCATCAGGAAACCAATGACAAATAGAGTCAGACTCTTGGGAACCTCAACAGATGAATATAAAGTGCTAAACACGAAGTGCTAAACATGTGCCAGCATAAAGAATTGGCAGGATATGGACCAAAAGAAACTCTTGCCATCTATGAGCTGCTCTATTACAACAGGAGCATAAATTGGAATGTGCACATCACTTACACGGGGCTTGCACACCCCTGGAACTACTGAAAATTTGTGCAGGGTAATATTTTGTTGGGAGGGATTGACCTATTTTCCAAGGCACAGGTAGGAAGAAAAAGAATATAACTGAAGTCACATAATCATGTCAAGATATTGATAATATTTAACTTCTTGTTATGGAACCTGTGGGTATCATTTTAATATCTCCTTTGACTCATAATTCAAACATCAAGATATAATCGTTTCCATGTACAGGATATTGTTAGAGACCTTGTAGAGATCATTATTTTGTCCATTGAGCGGTCTTTCCTCCTCCTCAGAAACGGGCCACCTCTTTAGATTTTACTCTCCGCACCACTGTCCTCGTGCCTTTCTAAGGGGAACTGGCCGTTTTGCTTTCACAGATACAGGGGTGGTCGAGGTTCACCACTAATTATAGTAAATGCGTCAGTTTACTAGAAATGCTACAACGCAATCCACAGACCAAGTTAACTTAACTCCCTGAAGTAAACATTAAATTGCATAATATGACGGCAGTAGAGATTCAATGGATAAAACATTTCCCTCTATCACCTTCAGGTTTTCCACGTAGTATAAGCCCTTCAGTATATTAAAACCAAAATTGCCTCAGAAGTACTGAGAATTATACTGGTTGGTAACAAACTAACTTTCTCTCTCAGGTTTTTTGTTTTCCTTACACAAAAGGAAATAGGAAGATAATTCTTGGCAGGGAAATTCATTTAAGATGCACAATACAGAATGCCTTATTCTCACTTTACTTCCTCATTAATAAATGTGAAAGGTGAACCAAGGATCTGCAGATCTTTGAAAAAATTTTTAAATATAAAATACATTAAAAAGGACACCATGAGTCTACACTAAGAAAGAAAAAGTACCAAATAAACTTTAACACCATGAAGATGTTACCATGAACAATATTAAATATCATATAATAGAATCATTTCAAACATTTCAAAGAATACGTAAAAGTCATCAGAAACTCAAAAACAAAAAACAAATTAAAAATATAATAAAGAATTGAAAGATACCGGGCGTGGGAGCCCTCGTGCGCTCTCCTCTGCCCGGACTCCAGCAGGGAGTCCCTCCGATCCGGGCTCAGACTCTCCTAGTCGCCGATACTTCAGCCAAGTGGTGATCAGTCGTGAAGCTAGCTGCCCAACGTTTTTTGGAATTAAAACCATTAAGAATCAAATGGGAAAACAAAAGAATTGGAAGACAAAGTTAAAGAAGGTGAAGCAATCAGTACAATAACAAAAGGAAAAATACACGAATGCCTCACTTTCCAGTCATGGCTGCAAAGAGGATTGGTAGGACCAGTGTCGAGGACACAAACGAAGTTAGGACTGGAAGATCGATCCTTGCTCCTCGCACAGCTGCTGCAGCCCGTCCCGCTTAGTGTGCGCGTGGTGTGGCACAGAGTCGGTGGACTTTCCATTTCCTGCCCCTCACGTGTGGTTCCAGCCAGGAGTGTTTGTCCTCTGTCTTTATTTCTGGATACTTGCAATAACGGCGTTCTTTGTAGTAAAACTATTGCATTTAAAAATTAAAAAAGAACCAGACAGTATTTTTAAGCAGTAAAATTTATGGCAGAATAGGACGGGGAATGGGGAATAAGAATAGCTCCTGAGAGACAGGAGGGTCCCGAACCAATGGGTTGCTCTAGATTTTGATAAATAGAAAAAATCTGGTATTTGTAGGACATTTCCGGTTTCTACACTTACTTTAGCAAAAGACAAAAACAGGGTAAAAGTGATTATTTAGTAGATCAGTGAAAAAATTTGAGGGGAATTAATAACACATGAAGATGCAGAATCTACTAGAACATCCTAGAATAGAATATCTGTGAGTCTTCTAAAATATGAAACATTGACATCACACATTTTCCTCTTTTGTAAAAGTTCAAGACTGTTCTGAAGTGTATGAATGACTAGCTTTTCACTTACTGTTAAATTTAATAATCACAACTTAAAATTTATTCTCAGGTTACTTATAATTTGATACTAAGAAGAATCCATTACTTTTCTTATGTATAGATTTAAAAATAATATTTTACTATACTTATTTATGCTTTTTGAACTACCCATGACAATCTTACTAACACTGTTGACACTTTCTGCACGGGTCCTACTACTCCAGGATGGTTTACTTAGAAGAAATATTTCTCATCTTTAATAATATACATTTTATGCCTAATTTACAAACATTCATTTGTTAGCCAATTAAACTTCTGGTCCTATATAACTCCAAATTCAAAATTTCTTTGGAATGACTAATTAAATTGTAATCCCTTTATCTTTCCTGCGTTAAAAAATTAAACAAATGTATACACATATCTAACACTTCTCATTAATAATTAATGTGAAACATATCTATTCCTAGGTGAAATAATCTGAATTTTCCCCGTAAAATATTTATAGTTGTTTATATGCTATCATTAACAGTTGTAAATGGATTTCTCTAGATCATTTGCCATCTGTAGATCAAGACATTGTTTTATTGCTCACCCAATGAGTGATCATTAAATTTGTATAATAGAATTAGAAAAATTTTCTATTACTTATTATATTTTATAAAGATGATTAATGCCATACATGTCAGTATTGCACTTTCCAAAGTTATACAATTTAGAATATTAATAGTATTAGTTTAACTAAGCTATCTGTCTTAGTTAATTTTCTCTCATTGCTGAGAAAAAAATACCTGACATCCACAGTTAAGGAAGGAAAGGTTTCTTTAGCTCACAGTTTGTGGAGGTTTCAGTCCATATTCAGCTGGCTCCAAGGCAGAGTGGCACACGGCAGAGGGCAACAGTTCATGGCAGCAGAACAGCAAAGCAACCAGCAGCAAAAGGGAGGAGCAACAGCTGAAAGAGCAAGCCTCTTTCCCTCCCTTACACTGTATGCAAACTACCCACCCCAGGACAGGCATAACACTCATATCCATAATTCTAACATTGGACCATGAGTCAACCATAACTCTAGAAGCCTGCCCCATGACTGCATGGGGCATTGGGGGGACATCCAGACACAAACCATACCACTATCAAAAATATCTTTCTAATTCAAAAACATCCATATCGGAGACACCCGTGAGATGAGAGTGAAGAAAAAAATATTCTAGGCAATGGTTCAGGACACTAGATTCATATGACAGTCATCTGAGACCACTCTTAGATTCTGATCTCCAGGTTACACTAACATATTACATGAAAATCTCTAGTCATAGGTCCAATATATTCATCTTAGAAAACCTTCCAGGAGGTTAAAAAATTAAAATCCAATTTTAAGAACCAGTACAGTACATATGACTGAGCAGGTTCTTTGAATAACAATCTCCCTGAAGTTTTCTCAATCTCTAGTAATTACAATTTGTTGGTAAAGTCACAGCTGAGGAAATTGGAACTTCTGTAGTTGACTTAACAATAATAATAAAAAAATGAGTAAGTCAAGGCATATATAAATATGAATATATATTAAAATAAATGTAGAGGAGTGGGAAGATTTTGTTATAGAGATTGATAATAAGCCTTTGAACTTAAGCAAACATATAGTGATTTTGCCCATAAGGGAGGTCAAATTCTGACTAATAGGAGCACATTTATGAGACAGACTCATCCCATAAACATATGAATGTGTCCTTGGAGTAAACAGGCGGTGTCTACTAAAACACAGCCCACTGCTTTCATTTAGGATGGGCTCTCATAGACATCTGAAATTCGCTACTAGGAAATTTCCTTTGGATTTCCCTATAAGCTGAGTGAGATATATATATATATTTACCCTTCACAACTCGTTTTACATAAATTGATCAGAAAATCTACAAAATTCTTAGCTAGTTTTAAATTTAGAGCAAATAAAAAAGCAACAGGTAAAAGAATGTCTAAAAGTAGCTCCCTTTTCAAGTTGGAACATTTTCATATGATTTTAATTTTATATTCAAATAGTTTCACCTTATCTCTTTGGACATACTTCAGGCACAGCCAGCAATTCACCTTAAAATTTAAATCGTAGTGACCATAGCTATAGCTGCTTCAGTGGCTACCTTTTCATTTACGTGGTTTTATTATCTACAGAATATCTATGTTTAGTGGAAAAATAATATTTATATCCTATAAGTACACACAGAAGTATTTTAAAACTTAAGCTTTCCCTACAATCTAGTGAGCACCTATGGCTTTCCCTTACTCATCAGTTTTCTTCAGATTTATTTGTTTATATTCATGAGTAAGTGCAGAAAAAGCATACAAATGAAGAAAATTATAAGAACAACTCCAGGAAGAAAAACTTACTGATCATGAAATATTACTCAAATTGCACAGTAACTGAAAGAGTATTTGAAATGTAAAAGCTGTATCATTATATACACAGCTAAATATTAAAACAGAGATTTAAGCTTGGTGCTTAAAATGATACTTTTTTCATATGAGATCTTCATTTTACCTGCTTTTCCCTCTTTAAAATTGTCATCCTTGCCAAGATAAAGCAGGTTTTTTTAGTATGCTCTATATTGAATTGAATTTCATATTTACATATTGAACATTTAGTATTACCAAACGTTTTGTGGGTCTTGGTAACTCAGTGGCAAAGCAGGATAAAAATGAAAAAAGATGCTTAGCCTCTCAACACCTCTGACAAGTGTACAATTCCACTGAAGAGAGACACAGGAATCAGATATGCATATAAGATGAAAACTATGCTAAGTGAAATAATCAAGCTATGGGCTCATGGTCTGGGATAACTGGAAAGCTCCCTGATAGGAAAGGAAACAGAATAGGTCTGAGGATGAATTTCTTTAGGGGAAAATTGTGGGAGGGTTAGAATACAGAAAACTGCAAATATTGAGAAATTAAATAGCATAACAAGAATAAAAACTAAGAATGGTGGTTAGAGTAAGAGACTAGGAAAGTGCGGGTGAGAGGAAATTGGGGATTTAAGCAGGCAACTGGGCTGTGTAGAGAACACCCATAGCGTCTTGCAGACAGTGAGAAGCCAGTGACAAGGGACCCATCTGATGACAGAAGTCTTTTGAAAAGCTCACTTTCCTTGTGAAAACGAGAGGACCAAGTCTAAATATATCGAGTCACTTTAAGAGCCCTGTCGTAGTTCTTGTGACATAAATGAGTAGTGGTTGCAGGTTCATATTTTACAAATTTCCAAAACTTAGCACTCTCACAGTTTGGAAGTTTCAATGCATCAGCTATCTTCCTGACCAGGGAGTAAAACGGACTCTTTAGTAAATGTGTTAAAATGAAAATCTTCATGCCAGCATTCATTAAAGTAGCAGTAGCAAAAGAAAACAGTTTGCAAAATTACAGGGATGAAAATAGAAATAGAGGCTGCAAGAACAAAGGTTGATTGACTGCAATATTATGGGGCATGACATGAATTTTTACTTAAATTATTTGTTCCACTTCCAAACTAAAAGCTGACTTCACCAGGACGCTCTATAAGCATCATTTAATGCTGGTATTTAAATAAGCCCCTAACTAATTTGAATTTCTCCTGTTTAATAAGTTTTCAACCTGAAAATTGGAAATCCTGCTGATATACAAGAAAATATAGGAGCTAAAGTCCTTAAGGAAAAATGAGAGGGACACAGGGAATCGGTATTCAGGTTGTACAGAGAAGCATAATCCACAGAACATGTATGTGTGTATGTGTGTGTGTGTGTGTGTGTGTGTGTGTCTGTGTCTGTGTCTGTGTTACTGTTATGTTTGTTCTAGGTTTCAAAGATTCAAAAGATTTGAAAGATTTTTAACTCACTGTAGTCTAATAAACCTTATGCATGGTGTAGTATCTTTATAATATACTTTGAAGTCTCCTTTCCTATTTTTGCTGTAATTTTGATTGCTTTAAGTTGTAAATTTATAGTTTTTTTCTCTAGGCAATCAATTATCCTTTAAAACTTGGACAGCCTTTGTCTTGGATCAGGTTGAGGTCTAGAGAAAAATGAATATAAATTAAGTATAGAGATTCCCCATATGCCTTCTGTCCTCAAAATGCAGAGCCTCCCCAACACAAATAAACTCCAGCAAAGTATTATAGTGCTTGGAATTGGTGAATCATCTCTGACAAATCATTATCAATGTTCTTTCAAACAAGTAGAATAAGAGAAAAATATCCTCTATTCTTACCTTTATTTCTAGCTTTTCCAGAGGTTTTTATTTTCTTGTGAAGATTCATGTACTTTGGGGTCATGTACTTGTTGCTTCAATAATTTCTTTTAAACAGGGCATGATGGCGCATCCTTGTAATCCCAGTACTCTGGAGGCTGAGGGAGAAGGATCATGAGTTTCTTCCCAGACCGGATGACTTCCAATGACTTGAGCAGACACAGTCTTAAAATAAAAATAAGTGGAGAGAGTGTGCACTGGGGATATAAGTCAGTGCAAAGGTCCTGGATCCTATCACCAGTGCCACACAAAAAATAATTTTTTGTAAATTATTTTATGTGACTTTCTTTACTTGTATACATACTTTGTTGTTTAGCTACTTTTTAGAGAGATACTGCCCCAATTCATACAGAAGTATGAATTGATACCTCATTAAACTTCCCTAGTTTCAGGTGAGGATTCACTTTTCCCACCTCATTTCCCATGTATCTCTGTGTCTTTATTGCCTTCAAGATTTTGTATGGAATATTTTTACTTTCATTCTGAATGAAATGAGAAGCCAGTGGAGAGTTTCAGCAAGGCAGTATCGATCTCTGTGGGCAGTAACAGAATCACTGTACCAAACAAGTACCCCTCTCCCAAAAAAAGGAAACTGCCTAAATGACAGTGTAGAATCAAGGAGTGCAGTTGGGTGTCAGTTGTAATGACTCATGCAAGAGAAGACAGTTGCTTGCAAGGTGTGATGGATTTTTATGAGTCCATTTGTTTTAGTTACAGTCTCAATGTGCACTCAGTGGATAACTTGCCTAGTAGATGTTGGGAAGGGTGCTTGCAGATGGAATGAAAATCCCTGATCATACTGGAGGTTGAACTTAGCTGCTTTCCAATGAGTTACATTCCCAGGCCTTTTTACAATTTTGAGACAGGGTCTTGCTAAGTTGTTCAGGCTGGCTCCAACTTGTGATCTTCCTGCCTCAGCCTTCCAGAATTCTGGAATTATAAATGGGCATTATCACATTTGATTTTCATTGCCTTAAATAAAGGAACTCATGCTGGATAATACGGATGAAGTTACTTAATCATAAAGTGTGAAAAAGATTTGCACTTATATTGATTACACAGTTTCTATGTCCATATCTTGTAGCCTGAGTAACTACTTCAAAAGCAATAATGTGCAATGTATTGACTATCGTTATTCTCCTATCACCTTGTTATGAAATTTTGTACATTTTTTGCATTAAATAGAAAGAAAGTGTGAAAAAGGAGCTGACTTTTCTTTAAAGAAGTAGAAGAAATGCTGCTTACACAGAAACAGCTTTGACTGTGCACAGGGTTTCCAGCAAGAGGGGGAACTTCTCCTCCAAAGAGGCTGCATGGCTGATTTCAGACCCGCGAAGACTACCTCATAACGCGAACTACTGCCTTGCAATCGCAGTTTCTCTCCCGCTGCCTCTCTCTCTCTTCACACACACACACACACACACACACACACACACACACACACTTTTACCGGTTCTTCTTTGTTGAACCAGTAAGTCCTGATTGACATACAAGATGAAAATTGATCATATTGGGATGCAAGTCTACAATTGGAAATCTATGTCTATTCATTCACACACAACATAAATTTGATCCACATGTTCTATAATGCACTAGGAAAATTGTCCAATAAATATGGATGTATGTCGTCAGTGTAAAGACTACATTGCCTTTTGCTAAATGGAAACCAGTATTCATCCATGTATCTTAGATTTGAATAATGTTGACTGGGGATTTTTGCCCAGATGTACATGTAATGTTATATTAAAATATAATTTTCACTAAATTTTAATTAATTTCATTGGTACATTATAAATACATTTTTGTCTTTTTTTTTTTTCCCGAGACAAGGTCTCTCTGTGCAGTTCAGGCTGGCCTTCAGCTCACTTCAAAGCTCAGATTGGTCTTGAGCTTGCGACGCTCCTCCTGCCTCAGCCCCCCAACTGCTGGGATTATAGGTGTGAGCCACCATGAGCTCTATAAATACTTAAGAACTAAAATGCTTAAACATAAAATTTTTAGGGTTATCATATGGTAATTATATCCTAATGGACTTCTTAAAAAATGTGTCTTGTTTTTAAAGTATTGCTTATTATATTGTTTATTTAATTCTATTTTATATATTAGTGCATGGCTAGATATGTGTAAATTATAAAATTACACTGTGGTTACTTTGGAAAATCATAAATGGAAAGGCTCTGAACAAAATGATGAAGTTCACTCTTTAAAGGGCTAAGATTAATCCAGAGTCCATTCTTTTTAAAGAAAATTAAATGATCCCATTTATCTCTGTTCATTCATTATTTATGCAATAATTCCCACATTATTTAACGGCTTGTTTCAAAGGAAGGCAGAATGTGCAAGGTCATTTACAAGTTGAAAGCTGGCAAGCTGGTCAGCTGTTGAAAATATAAACAGACTTTACTGCACAATGAACTCCACACCTCATCCTTAACTGTCTGGTATTCTAGTGGGCAGGGTCATTTTACGAATTCAAGAGTGTTTATGGCTTGATAAAGTCATCTTCTACATATTAAAAATTTCTGCAAGTTGACATTTTGGAAAAGGACAGATCATAAAAGAGGATGGGAAGGGTGGAAGGTTGTTCCTTGTTCTCACAGCTGTGAGGACTGTTAATAGTAAAAGACACTCTAAGAATATATTTCGTTTTTGACAAGCAATCTCTGTCAAATGATGGCATGTCAGCTTTCGGTGATATTTTGAAATGAATGTCAGATGCAATAGAGAAAAGAATAACTAGTTTAGTGGATTGTTAAAACAGTGTATTACATTTGATTTCTGAATACATTCTATTTCATCAAACCAAGATTTTAATTTCTTCTCAGTCTTCAAAAATGTATTCTCTGTTGAGAGGTAGTTTGATTTTAATTTGTTTTTTTCCCCTTATCTATTTGCTGTTACAAGTAATTGAAATACTTTAAACCCTCAGCTGCTACTACTAATCTAAGATTCACTTCAGACTCACATATACAAGTTGTTAGTGGTCTAGTTGTTTAATATTTACACAATGCTGTACTTTTGAAATTCTTCTAACATGTATTGCATTTTATTTCCTGCTAAAAAAACAAATGCAATTAATATATTGATTCTAAATAAAACAACTAAATGTATCATGTTAAGAGGCACTTTCATCTTGCTGGTTACTAACTATACCACTCAGGGCAACTGATTTGTGTGTGTGTGTGTGTGTGTGTGTGTGTGTGTGTGTGTATACAAATACCTATACATTTCATTATTAAATTGAGATCCTAATATAGGAGCTACCTCCCATTTTTTGTGGATTGATGGAGTTGGTGTGAGGCACTTACAATATTGTCTGGCCCACAGGACAGGCACAGTAAGTGGTCTCTATTAGACATCATGTTCCAGTTGGGTAATTTTGTGCAATATTTAATCTAAGGATGGCACTAGCTCTGCAAGCTCTCATCATTGAAACTGATTTGCTAAATCAATACTAGCCAGCATTATAAAATGAGCCCTGTAGGCATGTATTCTTTAGTTCAAAAGTGCAGTTGGCATCAAAGAAAATTGCTTTGAAAGAAAATGTTTCAATATCTGGTTCCAGTACTAGCTCTGTGACCAGATGGATATGTGACCTCAGGCAAATTACTTAGATTTATAGAGTCACAGACATTGAAACTAGTGTCTGAAGCTAGTCAATTTGAAGTAATTATAATTAGACAAATTGAAGTCAGAAATCATATAGCTAATTGGTGGCAAAATCTGAGCTCTCTGTGCGGTGTTATGCAATTATACCACATTAATACAGTCAACAAATATTTATCAGAAACTACTTTATATACCAGTCAATCAATGTCTATGTCTAAAAAATGAACTTGAAAAGGCATATTATGCAAAGAACTTTTGATCTCTAAAGTTTGTACTTTTCTCTGAAACAAAATTAAAACTAATTTTAGTAGCTTCATTACAGTTTTGAAAACTTTGAATTAAGCTTTGAGTTTATTTACTTGAAGAATTGAGAATTCACAAGGCCTGTTGTCTACCAGAACATAGAGAAATGATGTCATTTCTCTGAGAGTCCGTGTTTTCATTGGGATAGTTAGGGTTCTCAACCTTTAATAGGACCATGCTATGTATGAGGGCTTAATATAGCTTGGATCAGAAAGACCAGCATCTCAGTAGTTTCAAAAGTGGAAGTTAGTGGGGGTTCAGAAACATAAGCACTACTTGAACACATGCCACCGCATCGCTACAAGTCTGTGATGTAGCATTTGTGACATGGGATAGATGTTTCTTCCTATAAGTAGCATAACTGTACTGCTAGTTTTCCTTCTCTAGAATCAGGACATATTAGGGATTCACAGAGTCCAATTTGGTTGAGGAAATTGAGAGATAGAGGTTTTAGTAGTTAATATAGTAGCAAAGTTGGAGACATAGCCTAGACCTCATTATTTTCTGATTTTATATGAGTTAATAAGTAAGTGAAAATTTGAGTATCATTCTCTTCTTAATAACTGTTAGGTTCTTTAGCATAGACCATCTAGAAACAATTACTATATGTTTTTAAAATTTTAAGGCTGTATGATTAGATATCTTCAGATTGAAGATTAATATGTCTTTCTTGAGAATAGATACCTTTTATCATCATGAAAAACCTATATTAACCATGAGAAATATTTCTTCAAATTGGCTCCCTGCTATAACTATAGTCAATTTCTTTTGGTTTCTACTATGTAACACTTTTCTTCTTTTACTTTTAACATTTCTTTTTGCTAATGTTTTAGGAAAGTCTTGTATAAGAAGTATAGAATGAAGTTAAAAGATGAAATCTCATAACTTTTCTATTTTTACTATCCACCCTAATGATATGTAATATGATTACTGATATGGTACATTTTTTAAATGATATGGTACATTGAATCCAAAACTACTATGGTACTATGACTATTTGCTTTCTATTAAGACCTTATGTTATAAGTATTTAGTTTTTCCTTTTCTTGGTTTCATTTGGAATTTTGGCAATTTTTAATATATCATTTTTTCTTTATTAACTTATGCATTATGATTATTATGCACTGTTGTACCTATTAGATTACCCTAAATACTACCACATGCATACGTGGTTGATTTCAATCTAATATAAATTATTACTTCTGCAACTTTCCTGACAGTGTTAAAACCTTCAATTGTTGTAACTCTATTTAACTATTCTTGGCTTTTGTGTCATTGTTATTATCAATGTTGATTTTTTAATTTATCTCATGTACTACAAGACATTTTTATTATGGCAGTTCTACAGATAATAATCACTTATAACCAGCCACACATTTACTTCTTCTGTTACTCCTCATTACGTCTTGTATTTTCTTGGTTATGTCAGATTATTTTTCTTCTCTCTAAGGAAATTTCTTTAATAATCCATTTTAGAGCAGGCTTATTAACAGTAACTTTTACTTTTGTTTCCTTGATAGTTTCTGAATATTAAGTATCAGTGTAATTCTAGGTTGAAAATGATTTTTGTTGTCCTTATATATGACATTTTAGTTTTTATGCATTCCTGTGATAATACAGCAGTCACTTTTATCACTCGTACTTTTCTTACATAGGCCACGTATATTTTATATGCATATACTGAATATGTATTTTTATGAATGTGCATTTATTTTTGTTCTACAAATCTAAAGATTTTTATTGGTATCACCTTCCAATACATTGATCCTCTTTCCTATTGACCCTATGAACTAAATTTTTAAGTTTTAAATTATATAGTGAGATAGTGCTGTATGTGATAAAATATATGGACCTTAAGAATCAAGGATGATGAGTTATGAAAACTTCACATATATAATGTATGTTTAAACATCATTGTACATATATGTAGTATATATTCATGTATTTTCATTACCCGAGAAAGTTATGTGAGATAGATATTTAGTCATTCTTCAAAACGGAAAGGCTAGTACTAATATCTATAATTATAAATAATACCATAACAATATGTACAAACTGCACATATTTGTGCAATCAGTGAGTATGATTTCTTTAATGTCTGAATATTTTTCACATCACATTTTTGAAATTCATCCTTATTTTGAAGTGTATATTTAGTTGATTTATTTTTATTGTGAATCATATTCCATGATATAATTATTGTTTTGATGGTATATTAAAGTTTCCATTTTTTTCTGGGTTCAGCACTTGCCTATTTGTGACTGCAGTATTTTAAAAATTATGAGTCTTTCTGGAGATATGTATGTATATTTAGATAAATCCCTTGAAGTACCAGGGATAGAGCTCAGTGGCAGAGTGCCTGTCTGGCAAGTGCAAGGTCCTGAGTTCGATTCCTGGTACAAAAAAAATCAGATAACTCCATTGAGACAGAATTGCTGAGTGATAAGAAAGAGGTATATTTTACTTTATAGAAAATTACCAATATCTCTTTAATGTATTTGAGCCACTGCACCTTTGCCTTGATGATGTGTTAGAGACCCACTTATTCCATGTGATCCTGACGTTTGGAATTGTTTTTCCCTTCCATTTTAGTCATTCTAGTGAATGTGAAATGGCACCTAATGTGTCTTAAGTATTTGTTTTCTTGTGTTAATTTGTACAGTTTGAATAACATTGAAAATGCTTCCCTACTGGTGTATGTTATTGAGAACATTTTATGTATATATTGTTTATTTGCACACTTTCTTTGGTGAACTGGTCATTTAATATTTTGCTCCTTTTCAAGTCTGGAATTTTTTTTAAATTGGTGTTTTATATGACTTTATGTAATTTGGATATGGATCCTTTGAAGACATATAGAGTACAAATGTGTATGCTTTGGCTTGTTCATTTTCTTTAAGACAACTCATGCAAAAATTTTTATTTGATCATGCCCAGAGTATCTTCTTTTTTCCATGGTTAGAATTTTTGGCACTCTGTTTAAGAAATATTTGCTTACTTTTTGATAGTAAAGACACTCTCTATGGCTTTTATTTCCTGCAAGTAGTATGTTCATCCTAAAAGATATTTTAAAGCAATTTTTGTGTATTAACTAAGGCAGGCATCCAGAGTCGCCTTCCCTCCCCCTCAGCATAAAATGTTTCTGTGGCTCTGGTATTACACATGTAATTTATTTTTCTTTGCTATCTCTTACAGTAGTAATTTAAATCATTAACTTTACACTTCTAATTGTTAAACGAGTCACAACTCCCAAGATTTTTACATTTTGTTCTTTCAAAACATTTATATTTTGCCTTTTGACTTTTTAAACTACTGGGCTCTTTAGAAGTGTTTTTACTAAACTTTCTTCTGCCATGTATCTTAGAGCATTACTAGCTTTTCATATGGTATGCTTGTCACTGGGCATGTTCCATATAATTCTAATCTTTTATAATACATTAAGATACAGTCTAGGATATATTCTATTTTAATGAATATTTCTGTGCAATGGACACTATATTTTTCTTAATTTTGGGTGTAGTATTCTATAATTGTCAATTAGGTCAACTTAGTCAGTTATGCTTTTTAAATAGTGTCTTACTTGGTTGCTTTTTTCATCTCTCCTTGGGTGTGTTTTATTAATTCTAAGAAAGTTATTGAAGTCTTCGCCATGGTTAATTTATAGATTTATTTGTATCCGCTTTAAATTCTATCAAAAATCCTTACTGCATTTAACAGAACTTCTTAAATTTCTGTTTTACATGTTTAGAAGTATGTATATTATTTGACCCAGTACTTTGGTTGCTGAGAAATTTCCTTTATTTCTTTGCTTTGAAGTCTACTTTAATACAGTTACATCAGATTTCTTTGGTGGATATTTGCATATTTTGTCATTAAATGTCCTTTTACCTTAAACTTTGCCATTTCTCTAAAATGTTTCTCGTAAATAGCATGTAATTATATTTTTCTTTTTAAAACTTCCATTGTAATAATTTCTTCCTTTATACTACTGTAATGTTTAGTGCTTTTATAACAATTTTATGCTCCTTAATTTACTGCACTTATTTCACATTCAATAATCTAATATAGACTAAAAGAAATGTAGTTGTTTAAGGGGAAAGTAAGCTTGCTAAAGACAAGCTAAAGCACAGTGTCTTATTAAAGACATGGTAGCAGGTAAGAACAGAGGCAGTAACTTCAGTTTGCCTTTTTCAAACAGTCAGAAGGGGCAATTTCACTTGCTCATTTCTTGATTGGGTCTCTTATTTTAGGTGGTCTAATTTTTAAAAGTTCTTTATATATGGTAGATATTAGTCCTTTGAGGAGTAGCTGGAAAATATTTTTACACACTTTGGAAATTATCTCTTCACTCTACTAACTGATTCCTTTGCTATGCAGAAGTTTTTAATCTCACGTAATTCCATTTGTTCATTCTTGTTATTGTTTCTTGTACATTTGGTTTTCTGTTTAAAAAATCCTTTTCTCTATCTATGACTTCAAATTTTACCTATTTTGTCTTCTAGGACATTCAATGTTTCTCTTTTAATGTTTAGATCTTTAATCCATTTTAATTTTAGTTCAGTATATAGTGAGAGATATGGGTCCAGCTTCAATCTTCTGACAAGAGAGAATCAGTGTTCTCAGTACCATTTGTTGGACAGGCTATCTTTCCTCCATCATATGCTTTAGCTCCTTTTTTTCAAGATCAAATATCTAAATGCGTCTGGCAAGGTTTTGTATCCTCTGTTCAGTTCCATTGATCCACGCATCTGTTTTTCTGGCAATGTCATGACATTTTTATCACTGTTGGTTTCTAATATGAACTTCAACATTTTTTTCTAGATCAGTAAAGTATGCTATTTGTGTTTTGATTGGTACCTTAGTTACTTTTCTCTCATTGCTGATACAAAATACCTGACAGTTCAAAACTTGTAGAAGTTTCAGTCTGAAATCAGCTGGCTCCAAGGCAGAGTTGTGTGGCAGAGGGACAACTGTTCATGGCAGCAGACAGCAAAAGTGACAAGGAAAAATGGAGGAGCAAGCCTTTTCTCTCCCTTATATTGTGTGCAGTCTACTCATGTCTTGGTTACTTTTCTTTAGTTGCTGAGACAAAATACTCAACACCCAAAATGAAGGAAGGAAAGGTTTATGTAGCTTACAGTTTGTGGAGGTTTCAGTCCATACTTGGCTGGTTCTGAGGCAGAGTGGCACATGGCAAAGGGCAAACCGTTCAGAGCAGCAGAGCAGAGCAAAAGCAACCAGCAAAAGGGAGGAAGGCGGGCAGCCTCTTCTCTTCCCTCACACTGCAAACAGCCCACCCCCACCCAGCGGGCATGTAGCTCTCACACAGTCTCCATGCCCTCCTCTACCACAGGCTCAGGATGTATACAAAGTAAGCACCCTGGCTTCCTGCTGAACCACATAGTTAACCTTTTAAACTTCCCAAGTTAACACAATAAACAGCATCCCAGAAGGGTAAGGACATGTCCTTTTTACCCCAAGATTTACAACTGCTGAGTTACTTAGCCAAACCGTTAGACTCCCCAAGTTGACACAATATATCAACCGTAACAACTCACCCTAAGGTACTCACACCCTTGACCCAAGCACTAGATAATGAACCAATCACAAGCTCTGGATTCATCTGCCTCTGAAAAGCCTGCCCCCATTACCTTATGAGGCTTTTGGGGGATATCCAGACATAAACTATAATATTCTGCCTTTAGACCTGCCCAAAGACTCATGTACATCCCTTTATGCAAAATACATTTAGACAATCTGGAAGAGTTTCCAAAATCTAAATAGTTTCAGCACTGCTGAAAAGTCCAAGTCCCAAGTGTTCTCTGAAGTATAAGTCAAACTCTTAGCTGTGATCTCTGTACAAATGAAAAGAAAGTTAAAGACTTCACCATTCAGCGGCACAAGATAAAAATTTCCATTCCCAAAATTACAAGCTCTTGGATTCAAATGAATGGGACCAAAGCAAGTCCAAAATCCAGCGGGGAAAACATTAAATCCTGGAGATTTCTCCAGGAGATAAATTAGAAACTTCATGTGACTCGGCTATTCCTCTTCTAGCTATCTTCCCCCAAAGCTAAAGACATCACGCTACACTAGTGCATGCATACTGATGTTTACAGCAGCGCATTTCACAGTAGTTAAATCCTGAAAGCAGTTCAGTATTACCCATCAACAGACATCTGTACATAATACTACTTGGCTATAAAGAAGGGTAAATTCAGGACACTGTGGGAAAATGGGTGAATCTGGAAAATATAATATTGAGTGAAATAAACCAGTCTCAATAGCTCAAATACCATATGTATCTCTCAGTGAGTAATGTGAACTACAAACAAAGAACACAGTAAAGGATAGCTGGAAGGAAACGCTAGATCTTTGGTAAATAGGAAAGAGTCTGGGAGACAAAGGGTAGGAGAAGGAGGAGGGGGAAGAAAGTGGAATTAAAATATGCCACAGGAAGCAACCCAATAACCTTAATGAGTGTGTAGCTTATGTCATAGACATGAGCTGAGAACAACAATTATAAGAGTGGAAATGGGGAAAGAGGGATTCAAGGTGGAGGGAGGATGGTGGGTAGGAGGGGGCAGAGGACCAAAACAAAATAAAGAAAGAAACAAGCTACATATTATGTATACGCACCCACTCCTCAAGATGAATGTGTCATGTGTGGCCAGCATGTTTTAATAAAGGAAAAACTAATATAAAAAGGTAAAAGAAAAACGTTTTTGGGATTTTTATTAATCTTAAAAATATAGAAGGGGTAACTTTAGCCTAAGATGTTCCTCTGTTAAAAATGACGTTTAATGTTGAAATTTATAGCAGTAGGTGCTGAGGAAAGCTAACCATCTAAAAAGCTCTATTATAGGTATTGGGAATGGTTCTTACAGTTTCAATAACAAAACTGGATTAGGTCCTAGGGATGAAGAAGATTGTCACCAACAGAATTAGTTACACGACTATGAAAAGTTAACACTTTTAAAATGGAATATGGCTTCACGTGTGTCTCTCAATTCATATATTTTCAACAATTACTATGAAGACGCAAGTTGAGTATAATCACTGTTGCGCTTTTGAAATCTGTGTAAATCATCATATTCTGTCATTTTAGTGACTTTTCAAGTGCCTTGTCAAAAATGATTGCAGCTATCTTATGTATAAAAAATCTGAAATAACTTCCTACACTTGTATTTTTCTTTAAGTTTACATTTTTTTATTTTTATCTTTGTATGCACTTAAAATAATTTTGTTTTAAGATGCTGTACATGAAGATCCTGAATAATTTAAGGCAATTGTTCATTTAAATGGTTGTTAATTATACCTTCTGGCATAGTTATTGTACTATTACCATGTTTTAAAAAATACACTCTGTTATTTGGAATTGAAACTATTTCTGACATTTTAATGAACACAACACTTAGTTTTATTATACAGAGATTTTTCAGTAAGCCACAAGGATTAAAAATGTCATTCAAGAGTTGTAGATAATTAAACTGGATGTAAGAAGCTTCATATGGAAGTGAAAATTATGTATGAATTTTGTTGAGCTGGAAAAGTGTTGTAGTGAATGACTTTAGATTTGTTACTTTTAACTAAAAGATGGAGGCAATCAAGGGGATATCTTTTTCTCACCTCAACTTGTTTCATTTGCAAAAGTTGTTTTATCTTTTAACATCCCTTTCAATATTTCATTTTTGCCCTTGAATAAGTTAAGAATAATTAGAGTAAAGAAATGTTGACTTTAAAATACTGTTAAATATATTTTTATAATGTAGCAGATGGAAAGTTGGTGAAAATCTTTCCCCCAAAAGCTCATAGACCTGTTTTCCAGTCAAGTTGTAATACTAATAAGTTTTAGAAAGATAGACTTTTCATATAAGACAAGGTAAGTATTTTTATTAGCTCTAAAATAATGATTTGACTTGCTTATAAAGACAGTTGACCTTTTCCCACAGTACTATTTTCTTCTAAATACCTCTGATATAATTATATTAATGCCTTCATATATCTATAAATTTGATTATTTTTCTGTTTACATGGGTCATTACTTTTTTCTCTTCCAGTATGATTGCTATAGTCAAGTTCCTTGGGGATCTCTGCTTGTTATTTTCGATTACAATCATGTGCGTTTTGTAGTTACTATTAAGAATTTGAATGATGGCTTGTTCTCCAAGTGACTGTGAGTTTGATTGTGGCAAACCTCTCTGGGGAGTTCTGTGCGATTTCACATATGGTTGAGAGCTCCTCTGAGAACACCTCTTATGAGGAATTCCTGAAACAAGAAATTACAGATTATCTATTTTTCAAAAGACATAACAAGCTAATGAGTATCATTCTTCACATAAAGAGTCAATTTCCCTTCCCTGTTAAATGATAGTTTCCTAACCAGGAAACTTTGTTGTTTAAACCAAGTGAATTGATCAAATATTTCAGTGATAGGGGCTATTTTGCTCTCTAAAATATCTTGACACAAAAATGTTTTAGTATGTTTGCATCACTAATCATGATCATATATGACCTTATTAAAACAATGTTATTATTTCATAAGCTTATTGATCATGCTAAAAATACTTCCTCAAATTTCTAGGACCTTTGTATTAGAGGAGAAGTTCTTAGAATTTGTGAAATTTTATTAAAGTAGTTGCTTAATACAAAACAAAACCCCCACATTTTGTATTATAACTTCATAGAAATAGATTATTTAACTTTTACTGTGGGCAAGAGACTGATTGTTTAAAATTGTTGAAAAAGACAGTGACAGGTATGTGTCTTATAGTCACACCTAAAATGTATTTATAAAAAGATACTACTGAACATAAATCATGTACTTCTTAAAATCGATTATTATTATCTCAGATTATGCTGTATTTCAAGTGTGGCTGCTGGGATAGTTTTTTTTAAATTTTGAATATTTCCCATGATAATTTATTAAAATAAATCATAATTATGTTTAAGTAATTAAGTTTATAACTTGAACACTATTATTCTCAGTAACCTTGGATTAAGAAATGAACTTCCTGGATTTGTTTCACTAGGCTAAAATCTGCTTTAACAACTACCACAAAAATCTAAGTGGTTTTAATAAAACACAAATTTAATTCTCTCTTGTGTTCCAGGTCTTAAATGGATCATCAGGACTCTTGCGCAGGCTCATGGAGGTGGCCCACACAGCAGCTACACTGTCTGCTTCTACTGGCCTTTCTGTTCCTGCAGCAGAGTGTCTAGGGAATGGCCCTTGATTTCACTGCCTCAAGCAAGGATTGGTCTGTCACTTCTGCTCATATTCTGCTGCCCAAAAATAGTGACGTGGGTACACTGTACTGAAATTGTTCCAGGAAATATATGCTTAGTGGATTAAAACAGTTGTAATCCTCAGTGTCCCTGCCACATGAATATCTGCTGCTGTTAACATGCAGGCTGTCACAATGTCTGAACAAAACTCATGGCCCCTAGCAGTTATCCACTATAAAATAACAATTGAAAATTTGAGAATAAGTACTGTTCCTTCTATAGAAGACTTAACTCTTTGTTAGCCTGAAAAATGAAAAAAAGAGAAAAATGTGTGTTTCTATAAAAGATAGAACAGTTTGTTGTTTTTAGCTTCTAGCAGGAATAGTGCCTACTGGCTAAAACCTGCCTCTCACACTTTCTGTTCCCATGGTCATACTGTGGGTTGAACAGAGGACAGGGATGAATTTGAGATGAAAGCAGTTTGAAATTAAGATTTACACAAGTACATGTGAAAGTTGTACAGGGAGAAAAAGCCAGTTAGATGTAAACAATGAGCAAACAGGAAAGAGGTACGTAAAATGCAGGTTTTGAGAAATTTCTTTCCTTTTCACAAGATCTATTATACCTTTTGGATTTTATTTACTCTTTCAGGTTCTTACCTAGGGAGACAATTGAAGCTCTGCATTGTTTCTAATTTCTTTTTATTGTTTTTTATTCTTTTTAATGGTTTGATCAATCTTGCATTCTTCTGGTAATCTGAGCAACTTTGTTGAAGATAGCAATAGGCAATATAACACCAATGTTAATTCTTACCCTTTTGTTTTGAAACCCTATATAATTTTTATTGTTTTCCTTGTTATTGTTTTGTTTTGTCTATGTTGTTATTTTGGTACTTTTTTTATTCTCTTTTAAAAATGCAGAATTTGTATCACACCTATTTGGTTAGAACTGAAGAAATTTACTCAGTCACATTTCTAAAGACCTACAGTACAAAGCCAGTGTCACAAAGCCAGGACCTAGGTACCACAGAACTGATGCCTTCTCTGCTGGCTCCGTGGGCGTGTACAGTACTTTGTTGTCTCTCCCAGCTTTTAGGGGTTATCTACGTTCCTTTTCTTGCAGTCACAGTGCTCCAATTTTCAAGTCCAGGATCTTTAAATCTCACTACGTTTACCTCACCCGTTCTGCGTTTGTGTGGATCCTTGTGATTGCATTTAGGGGTCACTCAGTTTTTCCTTCATAATTTCCCTGTCTATAAACCTTAATTTAATCACTCTGAAATGATGCTTTTTCCAAGTAAGATGACATGTACATGCTCCAAAGATTAGGATTTTGTGGGGGAAAGGACAATTATTTATGCCATGTGAAAGCTTTATCTCTGTTTAGAGTTCCGTTGAGACAGAAGTATTCAAGGAGGGAATGTCTTCAAATGAAGGAATCCTGGAAAGAAGCTGGCAGAGTTGGCTTTTTGCCAGGGAGCTCTACAGTTTGTGCTGGAGTATTATCTAAGCAGCCTTGGAAATCTTATATGAGTAAAATTATAAGTTTCTTCCCAAGCTTATTACTTTTCATTAGAGTCTAGGCAGTCAGGGAATAAAATGAGGGTCTCAGTAAATGGGAATTAGGTACTCAAAGTAATTGATAAAGAAGCTGAAATCAATTCTAGATTCACTACTTTACCCACAGTGAGGGATTAGATTTTACTTGGGCTCCACAATAAAAGAAAGGGTCATGTAAATCATGGCTAAGCTCAAACATCAAGGGGTTTCGGCAAAAACATTGAAAAGTGTATATCAATTTATCTTAAATTTTAAGTAAACATCCCCTTACCGAATATAAGGAGATATCTATATTCACTTTTAATAAGGAACTAGCAAGACCTGATATTACTTTATATATTTGTGTTCCATTATTGCAACAGCTACCACGGATACACTCTGAGCTTTGATTCTTTATCTCCAGGCACATGGCCTCTGAGGGTTTAAACACTCTGTATCTATCTAATTGTCCTCACCTGTATGAACAAACATGTAGTCCAAAGGCAGTTCAAATGCATGACTTCCTCATCAAATTCACTTCTGTGCCTAATTTCATGACTTCAATCATGTTGCTTACTCTTACCGATTACTGTAGGAATTACTGTGCATTAAAACACTATTTTCATGTCACTCACCACCTTTCTGTGTGGAACAACCAGTAACTTGGCCCTAGCCAGTCATCTGTATAACAGTCTTCATTACTACTTGCATTTGGACTTGGAAGAGGGACATGTGCTTTGCAGCTTTATCTGTGCTGCCTCAGATGATGGCACTGAGCTTCTTCTCTTACCGCTTCCCACACTGCCTTTATTTCCACCAAGTTGTGCCCAATCTATCTAAAAAACTAATTTAAATTATGTGTCAGGTAATATAAAGGGCTAGGGGTCTGACCAAAATTTGGAGCGAATTTCACATTCTAGTCTCTGTTTTCCTGGGCATTGAGTTCTTTTAGTAGTTTGGATACCAGTGTTTCCTAAGATATATATTTTGCTAAGTTTTTCCCAGTTTGTGGCTTCTCTCTTGTTATTTTAGTGAAAATATTTTTCATAGAGAAGAAAATTTCAATTTTAATGAAACCCAGCTCAGCAGTTCTTTCAGTGTTCAAGTCTTTGATGCCATGTGCTGCATCTAAAATGTCATCAACCAACTTTGACTATCTAGATATTTTCTTATGTTATTTGCTACAAGATTTGAAACTTCACCTTTTACACTTAGGAATTTAGTCCACTGAGAGTTAATTTTGTAAAGGGTATAAAGTTTACATACAGATTTATTACTTTTTTTTAACTTATTAGTATCTAGTTGTTGCAGTACCAACTATAAAAAGGGTCATTTTTGTGTCATCAGATTTAGTTGACAAAATATATTTTTATGCATGTAGACTACATATTTATTTATGGATCTACTTATGTGCACTCCAGATACATAGATGGTAAATGAGAATATAAAAAGTTGTATCATCAGACATATGAACATTAAGCAGTGAAGACGCATTATTTCATATCTACTACAATAACTAAAATCCAGAACACTGACTACAAGAAATTCTGGGTAGAGTGTAGAGCAACGAGAAATCTTACTCATCAATTATGGGGATGAAAATTGATACAATTACTTTAGAATATAGATTAGTAGTTTCTTAGAAAACAAAGTATATTCCTCCCAGATGACCCCTGATCAAATGGCTTTCCCAGTTCTTGGTGTTTACCTGAAGGATTTGAAAATCTCTGTCCACACCAAAATTCCTTCACTGGATAGTTGATAGCAGTTCTATGTAAAATTGCCAAGACTTGCAAACAACCAAGACATCTTTAGTAAGTGAGCATATAAATGAACTGTTGTATATTCAAATAATAGAGTCTCATTTAACACCACCGAAGGTTTTGAGCTACGAAGAGACACAGAGGCAACTTAAATGCATAGCGCTGTGTGAAAAGAGCCTGTCTAAAAATGTTAGATGCTCTAAGATTTGACCATGTGACATTCTGGTAAAACTGTGGAAACAATAAAAAGATAGTGTTTGCTAGAGGTTTGGGGGAAAGGGTAGAAGAGCAAAGAGCAGAGAGAATTTGGGGGCAGTGAAGATACTCTGCAACACACCATAATAACAAATGCATAGCATCATACCTTTGTCCAAATCCGTGGAAGGTACAATACTTACAGTAAATCTTAATGTAAATATGAACCACAGATTGCAATGATGTGTCAGTGCAGATTCATCAATTACAATAAATGTTCTACAGGAAAAATAATAATAATGGGAAACTAATAATACAGGGCATGAGTCATATGCAAAATCTTTACACTTAGATTCTGACTACGAGTAGTAATGATATTTCTGATTTACAGATTATATTGTCTTGCACATGTTGGGATTTGATTTTGCCATCAAAAAATTCCTGACCATAAGGATAAATGCATCTCGTTTGAATTGAGATCTCATGGTATTTTCCCATGTCATGATGATCATTCCTATATCTTAATTTTTTGTGTTTTATGGTGTTCTGTAACCAAACAGAAGACATAAACATAATAAATACCAATGTTCCTCTCCCACCTTTGTTTCTAGGGAGACAGATTGTGCTAGAACTCTCCCTCTCATCCTTGCTTCTCTCATACTGCAAAGTATCCTGCTCCGTGAAAAATAAAACAGCGCTCATATTACAAGGATTTAGAAGTCAAAATCCCCACAAGAAAATGCTTTCATATCATTGGTTTCAGTTTGAGAAATCCAAGGAAAGACCCTAAATGTGCCAATTTGGGTCAAGCACCCAAGGATCTCTCAGCTCTGGCCCTAGGGACGAATCCTCAGGTACGAAGCAGCCTTGGTACTGGGACCCACCCATTCTCAGGGTCATTTCCACAGGGTGAGAGTTTCATGGAAATGCTTCCCTGAGGGCTGCTCTCTCCAAACCCTAGGCTGGCAGTCAAGTGTGCAGAAAGGCGGTTCCTTGGAGTTTCCGGCTCCTCGAGCCAACTTTGCTCTACATTTCTCTTGGTGTTCTTCCTGCCTGGGATGATTACACTCTCTGAAGGCACTTTACTGTGGGAACGTTTACCTTATCTCCTCCGTCTGAACTGTTCTCTTTCAGAAATCTTCCCTGCTGTCCTCCCTGCGACCATGACTCATGTTTCTTGAATTTCCTTTTCATCATCTACTCCACTTAATTGGATATTATTTCAGGATGAAAAATTATATTTTGTTGACAGTGAATATTGTGAGAACTTTATCAGATGCTTGACAAAGTATGGGTTGCTCTTTTTAAAAATTGCTTTTTTTTGTTCTTACACATCTTTTCCCCTGAATTCAGAACTACCGGTGATATCTTTTGATCTTTTCATCATCATCAGAAAGCATTTAAAACAGACGAGTTTATGTAGTGCAGCTGAGCTACCAAGAGGCTCAGGACATAGAGGAAGCAAAACTATAGAAGGTAAAATGCTCAGGAGCATTGTGTCTGCAGTGACACTGCTTGGTTTCATATTCCTGTTCAGTCATTTACAGCGTGACCTTCAGTGAGTTACTTAGCTTTTCTCTGACCCAAAGTAAGGCTAGTACTGGCACACTCATAGGATAGGGTTGTGTTTATGAGAACAATCAAAGGCAACACACAGAATATTCTTTGGAGCATTTGGTGCACTAATGATAACCAATGGGTTGTCTGTGGTTACACTCTGAATACACGTATCAATGAAAAAAGATAGAGAAAAGATGGGGAGAATCTGATAAACTCTGCACACAGTACACTTCTAGCAGTGTTCCTGTGCACCGGTGGATGAAAGAATAGCAGCATTGGCTTTTAATCCACAGTTTAGGTATTTTTATTTTAGTAATCCTAGCAGCCCGAGGTTTTGAAAAGTTTATTTGGTTAGTTTTCAGATGATGCTGAGTGCACTTACAGGCTTCAGTAATGCATATGTATCTTCTAAGTGTTCAAGAGACTACAGTCACATCACCAGACACTGCTACATGCAGAGTCTGGCATCACGGACATGGGCAGTAGTTCCTCAAGGAGGCTTATGCACCCTTGCATCTGATCAAGACAAAAAGTGCAGGTAAGCACTGGGGCTGAATGAGCAGAAGCTTCAGCAGACACGAAGCAGAGGATTTTGAGGAACATTGGGGTTAACGCCCCAGTAGGCATTCGCTGGGGATTACAGAGCAGCAGAGAAGGGAAACGGATGTGGGATACCAGGACATGGAAGGGAACTGTGTTAAGGTCTTTTCCCTGGAATAAGGATTGAAGGAACACTGGATGACCAGGTAATATATACATATATATGCCCTTGCTCCTGTATTTAGTCTGGTACGGTTTACATCCGGACATTCTCCTGAAGCCTCATGCTGTCACAGGTGCGATTTGGGGAAGGTGACTGGGTTGTTGGGACACGGTGGCTGACTCGCTGTTTGGAGGAGGGGCTGGTTGGGAGAGGCAGGTCAATTGTGGCCATGAACCAGAATGTTATATCTCCTTCTCTGACTCCTCTCGGGGCCTTTTCTGCTTCCTGTCTGCTGTGAGGTGAGTAGCTATTCCTTGGCCGTGTGCCTGAGGCATGGCCCCCTGCCTTTTAGCCACTGGACTAAAGGCTGAAATCTGTACAGAGTGTGAGCTAAAATACACCCGTCCTCATTTAAGCTGTGGGTGTTCAGTTTTGTCCCAGTGATGTGAAAGTGACATTGTATTTTTCCTGCTTCCAGTTTACACACTTTCAGGGACCAGTTGGTTCTCTAAAAGATTTGCCCCATGAGTCCAAATTATTTGTTGCGATAATCTATTGACTATATTCGTTTAGGCAATATTTAATTTAATCAAATACTGCTATGGTTGATACATTGTGTCAACTTAGGGAGTCTAGAGGTTTGGCTGAGTGACTCAGCAGGAAGCCAGGGTGCTTACTTTGTACACATCCTGAGCCTGGGGAAGAGGAGGGCATGGAGATTGTGTGAGAGCTACACGCCCCCTTGGTGGGGGTAGCCTGTTTACAAGGTAAGGGAAAGAAAGAGGCTGCTTGCTGCCATTCCTCCTTTTCGCTGGTTGTTTTTGCTGTGCTCTGCGGCCATGAATGTTTGCCCCCTGCCATGTGCCACTCTGCCTCAGAGCCAGCCAAGTATGGACCGAAACCTCCACAAACTGTGAGCTAAATAAACCTTTCCTTCCTTCATTTTGGGCATTGGGTATTTTGTCCCAGCAACGAGAAAAAAGTAAGCAAGACAAATATATACACTCCTATAATTTTTTTTTCATTCTCAAATAAGCTGCGTTTCAGACCCTGTATCAGTGGAAAGTATAGAAATTATGAAACAATTTTTATTCAATTTATTTTCCAGAAATATTTCCCCTATAAAAAAAGTTCCTTTAATTTATTTTCCAAATCCCCAAATACTTTCCTTATTCACTTATTGAACATTTCATCTATTCATGAATGAAGTATTTATCAATTGCCTCTTACTTGTAGTAAGCAGGCTAGGTACTATGTTTCATTTTTATGAATCTCCAGATCCCAATTTCAGTGAGAGTTATATTATAAAAATACCACTTCTATATAATAGAAGACAGCTCGAAGATTCATTGGTCTTTAAAAAACATGCAGCAAAATTGTCATATTTGCTGCATTATTAAAATATCCACAGTATTCAGTGAAAAGTACAGGGTAAGTTTATCAATCTGACACCACACCAGAGTAACTTTAACAGTCTTAAGCCATGGGAAGGGAAGAGAACTAGATAAAAGAGCAGGGTGTGTTGGATCCAGGCATGATCACACACGCCTGAACTCCCAGCCCTGGGAGTCTGAGGGAGGATCGCCGAAAGTTCAAGTCCGGCCTGGGCTCCGTAGTGATGTCAAGGCCAGCATGAACTACACAGCAAGAATCTGTCTCAGAAAAGAAAACAAAAGGCATAAAGGGGTACCACTGTACATAGGATACACAGAACTTTCAGATACTTGATTTTGATGGAACGCAAATAAATAAAAGATCTGTACAGTTTTACCTTCAAAGTGGCCCACAAAAGTAAATTTGGATCATGTTCATGTTTAAACAGAAATTTTCTTCGGTGTCTCAAACTGGCATTCATTGTATTACAGACTATAAAGGAATTTTCATTTGCTTCATGTTTTTGGATTCTTCTGCTCTTTTTTAAGTTAAAATTAGAAGAATTCAGTGAACCAGGAATGGTGGGGTTACACCAGATGAGAACAAATCAAGCTGCTAAATTCACTGACGTGTAATGGGTCACAGGCTGATTTTGGAATGATTATTCACATGACTTTTTCTCAGTCTGGTGACTACCATTACCATATTTAAAAATTAGGCAGATTAAGGAGATCAGACTTCTAGGTCAATTTTATGAAGTACAACTATCTGATTAAAGACACATTTTTGAGAACCTTTGCAGACTATTTTGTGCATCATCTTTGTCAATTTTGGCTATATTTGAACAATAATATTTTTAGTTTCTTATGAACTTTAAGAATATTGGTTCCACTTAAAATGGCAGTTTTAGGAATTTAAGCAGGGATATTTGAATATATTAAACTATAAACTATGAACTTACATATACTGATGAATATAAGTCTACCATTTCAGTTTTTCGATTTGGTTGAAAATAACATGCAGACAGTGCCGTGGACAGTGCTCAGGGGCAGGTGGGGGCAGTCAGATGTCAGCAGTCCACAGCAGCCTGTGGGCCCACAGATCCCTGCGTGAGCCCTGTGGCTCATGGTGCCTGCCTTGTCCTCCTCAGGACCTGCTGACACTGGCCGGGAGAGGTGAGCTGCACCCGGCCATCCATGGAGATGGAGCCTGGGCTGCTGTAGCTTTCTCCAGCTCAATCTGAGTAAGAGCAGAGATCCACCTCTGACCACTCTGGGCAGTGTGTTTTCTGTCCTGTGCTGCGGAAGTGCTGATGAGTGTGGCAGTGTGAGGCCAGGGCAGGTCAGGGTGGACAGGGGACAGAAGATATGCAGGGGTGCTCCCATGGAGTCACGAAGGTAGGAGAAGGAGATGCAGTGACAGGAGTGAGTCAAAATAGCACTCTTGCTGTTACTTTACATCTGTTCTAACCCCACCCAGCCTCCACGTGGCCTGGCCAGTCCTTAGTGTTCCAGGACCATCAGCAGCTATGTAACCACATTGCTGCCCTTCTCAGAAACAGTTCTTCACCAACGGCCCGCTCATCCTACCTTAGACTTCAGGGTCTCCCTTGTGACCAAAATGTCTCATTTGGGTGTCCATTTCCCTACATGCAGACAAAAGGAGCTGGACTGGGTGCTGTTCAAACCCTGCGATTCTAGTTCATTTGCAGACCTGACCTCCTCTTCTTTGCCCTGGTCTCTGTGGCTCCCTGTAAAGCCGTTTCAACCATCACAACCTCGCTTACTTCCCACAGGAGAACGGGAAACTCTTGGATGTTCTGCTGCAGGCTTTGTTCACCTCTTTGGTCTCAACTTTTATTGTGTTTTGTTCTCCTGGATGCAGTTCATTGCAGCTGCTACCATCTCAGATGCTTACAGAAGGAAGCCTATCTAGCCTCCATGCTTTGAAGACAGTATTCTTTGCTATATAGAGATGCCACAATTGCACAGCTGTCATGAAAGCCCTTCCGTGCCTCCCACCCTAGGCTCCCTTTCTCCAGTTCCCATGGCACACATGAGTCACCTTCATCTCATGTTACCCTGGGTGACAATTGCCTTTGTCTGTCTTCTGACTTCTGTAGCAGACTGGTCTTTTTCATAGTTGAGTCTCAAAGCACAGGAGTCACGGCAAAGCAGGTACACTTGCAGATACAGTTCTCTCCAGACACTTTCTCTACCAATAAAGATTCTTACAAAACAAGACAGCACTTCAGTGCCAAAAATTAGGAGGGTCTGAGCAAGATTTCACAGAACTTCAAGCTACTGTAAGCTTCTGGCTCTAAAGAAATAATATTAAAAGCTAGAGCAAATAAGCGAAGATTATTAGTGAATTCAAAAGCAATGAGAGATGCTTCCTTTCCCCATCATTGTCTACTGCTCCTAAAGATGAGCAGCTACAGAACTACTACAGATGAGCGTTTGTATCCATAGAAAATGGTGGTGCTAAGAGGTGGAGCCTTTGGGAAATTATTAGATCATCAGGGCTCTGTGAAGGGAGTCTGCGCCCTTACACAAGAGACCGCAGGGCCCTTGCTGGCACCGCTTAGTGTGTGAAGGTGCAGCAGAAATCATCACCTATAAATCCAGGATCAGATCCTTCCCAGACCTGGGAGGTGCTGGGTCTTTCACTTAGGATGTCCCAGCCTCCAAAGGGAAACTTTGACAAGTGACAGACCATTCGGTTGATGGTATTTTGTGATAACTGTCCAGAGGTGCTAAAACAAACAACTTTCCTTTAAGACGAAGTCTTCTATACATTCTATGCGTAGAATGTTTTATCTCCGAATTTATTTTATGGCAACAAAGTAAGTGCTGAAATTCTTATTATCTCTATGTCCTTCTTTTTGCTCCATACTTTTAAAAGCTAGAATGTTATAGCAAAACATGCAGAGTTGAAAAATGATAGTTTTACAAACCAATTACAGCTATTTTCATTTTAGACATATATTTTCTTTATTTTTCCACACTGTTTATGCTCCAAAGGTAACGTGTAGAATATTAGTTTCTAAAGTGCACTGAAAAGATTATTTCAAAACAAAGGAAAATATCATAATCCATTTTAATAACAAGTTTGTAATAAATAAAATACACATTTTTGTTTCACAAACACTCATAGTGAGCAATATCACTTTGATTCAGAATATCAAATATTTTACATTCAGAATAATTTATATACTTAAATTAGGATGTTTTCATGGGACTAAGAACTCTTATTTTTGACATTATATTGTTTATAGTTTGTTTTAATTCTACAGGTTTTAAAATAACATTTTGTTCATTCAATAATTTATAATTACGTTTTGCTTGTGTTACAGCAATTAAAAGATAACAATTATGAAGAAAATTCATTATTTTTTCCATTCTGTGCAAAAGGATGCTGAAGGTCAAAGAAGCTGAGGAGTTTTCTCTACTTGATAGCATATCATTTTGCCCTTAGTATAGATATTGAACCATTTCAGAACAGGAAAAGTTCTACTTGACATCCTAGGGCACACCAACTATACATTGATTTTTTATGTATTGGGCTGTGGACAGCACTTACATCTAGAAACTTATTTCACAGATGTATCAAAAAAAAGTGACATTCTATTTTTTTTTTATTCATGCTATACCATATCTTTTCAACAAACATTAGTCTTTATATGGAAGACAAATAAATCAAACTAATGTTCATGGACAGTGTCACACAAATGGCAGACAACGCACCTGCTGTCATCATAATCTTTCCCTCCAATATATTCTTGGTCATTGATGTTGTTTCCGATGCTATGCCATTCTGCTCTAGGGAGCATAGTTTTACTGGTGTGCTTGTTTGTAAAGTCAATAAGCAATCAATTTTTGCACAACAACAGTGTATATAACAATGTCTAAAGCCATAATCAGTCCATATATTTTAATGGCACTCAGAAATTTACTAGAAAAATATGTAAATTTTACACGTTTTTAATGACATGTCTGACCAAATGAAAATCTGCTAACATTTTGACTCTATTTCATTAATTTTTCTTGGCATGGTCCCATAAATAATTAAATTTGTAACATAGTCAACTTTATCTTAAAGAAACTTCTAAGAAGAAAAATAATCAAGCTAATATCATTACTATTTATGGGCATTGTTATGTAGAGAATGTATTAGACTTTTAAAGAATAAAATCAATTCACATTTCTATATTACCATGTATTTATATAATGTAATATAAATACCCAGGAATTTTAAAAAATTTAAATTCATGAAACTCTTCTAATAAAATTTATTTACATGTGCAGTAATGACATGTACTGAGATGTAAGTGAATTTTGCTTTATTTCTTCTCACTCTGTGCCTGCTCTGTCCCTCATAAAGTCAGAGCACTGAGTTCTAGAATCTCAGCTCCAGGAGATCCGATCTCCTCATTTTTCAGATGAGGAAAGTGAAGAGGAGACACCTGAATTGGCATCATGTATCATATGATGATATTCAACAGTCATTGTTTTAATACATTTTCTCTGTTCAAGTATTGATAAGAAATGCTAGAGTTGAAGGTGTTATATATATTTTTCAAGTAAAGCATTATAAACATAATTGGGTTTGTGGGATATATGTGTACTGTTCACAAATATCCATCACCGTGCTTTAAACTGAAAATCTGACTCTACTTGAGTATGTATAAATGTTTCTAATGTGTGTGTGCTTGTGTGCGTGCATATGTGTGTGTGTATTTGTATGCATACATATAAGATAGCTGTGCTTTTACTTGATTGTAGCTGAATGCAACAAATGCTATGAATAATAGCACTAGTGTAGCAGATTTAAAATAAATATACCATAGCTGATTACCTCTCAATATGTATAGCTGGGTAACGGAGACATAGCTAACTCAATAAAGACATCAGACACGGGGATAGAGGTGTATTTAGACTGAAAGAGAATCCAAGTATGTCAGAAAGAGCTTTTAATGCTGGTCAATTTGTGGCACTTTGGGGAAATATGGTGCATACCTGGGCACTCACAGGGGTAAAATCTAGAGCTGAAGAAAGTGACGGGGAGAGGGAATCATGTAAGCACGACTCGCACTGCTCAGTGCACACGCACTGCCTGATGATTGTGCTAAATTACATGAAGTTTTGTATTGTCAGGGTGTTCAAGTCAGAATAAAATTAAAGAAGAAGGCAGTAAAGAGGACAGAAAACTCAGACCTTTGACTTGAATGTTAGCTACAGAACTGTTCTAAGAAAGAAAATAAACATCAATCTTTCAGTTTACACTGCTCTGTTAGAGGTTTGGGGAATGGTCTTGAGAGCACATGACTGGCAGAACAGATATTTCACAAACACTGTACCCCATCACAAGAAAAAGGAAGCAGGAAAATTAATTGAAAGAGCTTCAGTGGAAACAGGAACAAGGAAGTAGTGATACACATTAAGTTGATGGAATCAGTAGAGTCTGCAGATCAGTGCAGAAGTGGGAATTGTCGAGGCTCATGTCAGGTTTCTCACTGAGGTGATCATGGTGACACAACATGAAATGTGCACCAGAAATGTGTAGGAAAAGGATAGGGGACCTAAGGAAAGTTTTATAAGAGGTACAAGACTTAGAGGTTACAGTGACATCTGTATGTATTGGAGACCGGGCTATCCTTGGATAAGAGAATTTGTGTAATGACACAAAGTAGAGGTCAGAAAAGAGAACACTAGATCACCAATATTAAAGCGTAGAGGAGACTCCAACCAGGTAGCAAAGGTGCACAGTTGGTGAAGTAAGAGAGAATCCATCAGCCTTTAGTTTAAAGACAGAAGAGAGAATTTAATGTGGCAAATGCAGCATAGATGGGGCCCAAACATGCCCCTGGATTAGGTCTTCGTAACATATATTGTTCTCCACTCTCATGATTTTTTCTCATTCTATCCTAAATGCATTGTATAATCCAGCATGAAAGTTTTCGCTGGTAAATACACAGAGTCAGAGCTGCAGTTTAAGGGTAGACTATTTGCCTAGCACGCATGAGGCCGGGAGTTCAATCCCCTGCATGCAAAAATAAAGAAAAGAAAAGGCACAGCCAGAAGAGCCAGTAGAGAGTAGCTGAGGCTGATGGTCCTACCCCAACTTTACACGGAACTTTGGGGATGTGGGTAGTTCAATTCGAGAGGACCAATATGTGTAGATATACATAGAGACACAGTACAAAATTTCACAATATCTCATTGCTAGTTTTATATTAATTACATATTCAAGTCATACTATTTTTAACATGCTGGGTTATGTAAAATATACTATTAATTTTACTTATATGCTTCCACTTTTCTTAATGTGGCCACAGAAAATGTAAAAGGGCCTTGCATTTGTATCTGATATTATAGTTCTGGTACAGAGTGCTACTTTAAAGCCTGCTTTTTTCTCTCTGCTTGTGATTTTCATATCAAAAATACCCTTCTTTATCCTATAAGTCTTGTGCACAAAAAAACCCAGCTCAAAAACTATGTTCTTTTATGCCAGCTTTCATAGCTTCGATCCATAATGATCCTTCCTTGGCCCAAACGCCCGTGGTAAGCCAGTTACCACATGATTACACAGGCACTGTTCTGTTGTCTTTGCTTTTCAGAATATCTATATTTCTAAAAGACAGATAGTTCTTAGTCTCCAATTATTTTAAATTGCCTTTTTAGGGTTACCTTTTTATGCTACACAGAGACATGTTTACGTTATATTTCCTATCTATGGTAATGCATAAACACTCATAAATCTGTAGATTCAAATAATAGAATCTATGGAATCAGACAAAAAGTAATGCTTGTAGCAGCCCACGTGACCCCCAGAGCCACACAACATGGTCGGAGAGAAAGCCAACTCATTATGTCATATTGTCAGTCAACATAGGAAGAATTTCAGCTAAATCAATTTGCAAAGATGCAGATAAAATATTAGGACACTTTGCTAATGTAGACAGAATACACTGATAAGTACAGTTCACCCTATTTGATCAAATAAATTAAGTAAGCTCCAAAAGTATTTAAAATGAAATGGATACTTAAATTATAGCATGGATAATTCTAACCTTGTTCCACGTAAACAAACCCCTGTGTTTTAGAAGAAATTTTATTTTAAGAAAAAATGATTTAGCCCATTTTTTCCTAATAGCAAAAAGAAACCAGAAACTTCTCCAAAGACATACTGGAGATTATGATATCATCGAGAGCAAAGTATGTCTTTTGAATGTTTTCTTTCATACTGTCTAGGATACAACACTAAAGGCAATGTTCCCAGCTCTGGCTTTATGATAAAGTACCAAATGAGTCAGGCAATAATTCACAGAACAAACAATGATAGAAGAATAAAATGTTTCTCTTCTATGTTTGATAATCAGAAACCATCGTCAAACATTCTGAAGGTTGTTTGTTGATAGAGTCTAAGTGATACAGTCATAGAGAACCTCATCTCAAGGGAATAGGTCCTACCTTGTAAACTCTCACTTGTGCAAACACCAGTGGGCAGACACTGGGCTTCCTAGCCTTGGAAGTGGTGACAGGGCATGGGACCCTAACCAGAAACCACTGCAGCTCCATAAATTACTGCACCACTCTGGGCCACACATAGACTGTCATAGCTCCTTCAAAGAATTTTGTCTGCACTATTTCCAGGAACTTCATCTGAGGACTCCTCCCAGACTAGATATGGTTCAGGAGAAGGCCCAAGAAGCACTGGCCTCTCAAAGCCTAATTAGATAAATTAGGAGGAGCTCAACTGATTTACTGGAAATTGATGTCTAGAAGGACATTAGGGAGATGTAAGGCCCCAGAAAAGGAGCAGCTCATTTTCTGATGGCAGGTCTACAAGCTCTTATAGTCCAAAACCCCTAAACAGCAGAAACATCTTTGGCACCCAAAGCTCAAAGATGTGACTCACTGCATTTCAGGATCACTATCCAACTGTAACATGTGTCCACCCTGAAATGTAACGCTATTGCCAGGAGCCTGTTTTCTAACTCTGTGGTCTGTGATTAACCCGTGAATGACACTTGGCTCAACAAAACCCACAACCCAAATCACCACACACTGTCAGGTCCAGGGGAGGCATGTTCTTTGTTCAAGAAGCAACACTAGCTCTTTATCTTGCAAGAACCTGAGGAAGACCGAGGCAGACTCTGAGCGAGCTGTGACACTGTGGAAAGAAGGGAGTAAGCAGGAGCCAAGGAGGCCGAACACACTGGCGGGAGACTGACGTCAGGAAGAGGAAAGGGGTCCCACTGAGAAGAGGAGAAATATCACCAAAAGAGCTGAGATGGGTGCATCTGCAGGGTGGGAGAAGATGCTATCGGAGCTAGAGCTGAAGATAAGAACATTTCCTAAAAGTTTTAGCAGGAAAGGGATGTCCTTCACATAAGTGATGTAAGTACTTACTGCCCCCCTGTTATGGTTGATACATTGTGTCAAGTTGGGGAGTCTAGAGGTTTGGCTGAGTGACTCAGCAGGAAGCCAGGGTGCTTACTTTGGATATATCCTGAGCCTGTGGAAGAGGAGGGCATGGAGATTGTGTGACAGCTACACGACCCCTGGGTGGGGGGAGGCTGTTTACAATGTAAGGGAGGTAGAAAGAGGCTGTTTGCAGCAATTCCTCCCCTTTGCTGGTTGTTTTTGCTGTGCTCTGCTGCCATGAACATTTGCCCTCCACCATGTGCCACTCTGCCTCTAAGCAGCCAAGTGTGGACTGAAACCTCCACAAACTGTAAGCTAAATAAACCTTTCCTTTCTTCATTTTGAGTGTTGGGCATTTTGTCTCAGCAATGAGAGAAAAGTAACCGAGACCCCCCCCATACATCATTTTTTAAAATGAGAAGTAAAAAAAAGTATAATGTGACTTTGATAAACCAGGACACCATGTTGGGCTCTGCAAGTTGACACTGACTATCAAAGAAATACTAGCTGAAGGAATTCACCCAGGAAAGGAAAAGAAAATGGTGATTCTGTGGTCACCAGAAACATGCTGGATCTGGACTCTTTGGGATTGCTGGGTCACGGGGAGAAGGCAGTATAACAAAATCATTAAATCAAGAACTGGGGAGATGAGGGGTTTGATGGTTGTGATGAGATGCCCTGATTCAGACGATGCCACTGAAAGGAAGCACATGGACTGAACGATGAAGGTTGAGAAGACTGAGATTTGGAAGTTACAAGATGATTTGAAGCAGGCTGAGCTCCACCTGAATAAGTATTTTGTTTGGTTATAGTAGCATTTTATTTATTTTGTTTTTATATTGATTATTTCAAATTAAGCATATACTATTGACTTTAATACTATTCAATTTGTGAAAGCTCCTCACAGTGAAAAGTACATTTTATATTATTACCCCCCAAATGCTATAAGAATATGTTTTCCCTTACTATATTCATGGTCTGTTCTGATATTTTCTTCTTTTTCTGTTTATAGAGTTTTGTTTTGTATTTTTTATTTAAAAAGTGCTGCCTGTGGATCACTGCACCAGACTTGATGTTGGAACCATGGCCTAACCTCTCACCTTTGCAAATATATTATGTTTTATTACCTAACTTGCCCTCGACAATATTTGAATTTGTGAATTTTTTAACTAGATTAAAAAAAATATTGTTTTCAACTCTGGAGGGAACAGTCTAAGAAACTGTCTGGCTGACCAAACAGACAGAGCCAATTAGTGTTAGACATGAAAGGGAATTAGTTTCAGCGAGAAAAACAATACATAGATGGGCAAAGGACCTACTGGCTGAAAGAGCAGGGTAGTGGTTGATTAATTGTGTCAACTTGAGAAGTTTAGAAACTTAACTAAACTTGGCTCAGCAATTCTCTACTCTAGGGAGTAGAGGAGCCATGCTAGCGTGGAACACCACCTAGATATAAGAGGGAAATGAGGAAGGACGGAGGAGTTCCATTCTTCAGAGGAGTGTTCATCCTCAGCTTGGATGTAGTCTCCTGGCTTCTCGTGTGGACTCTTCTGCCTTGGATCTTTCAACCTACCAGTGTAGCATCATCAGCCTTCCATCACAGACCCATCAGCCTCCTGCTATAGACCTGCACAGGACACTGCAGTGAGCTCCAGTCCTTGGACTGAATCCTTCAGTCTCCAGTGTGCAGACACCCTCTGCATGCTTCCTCATCCAACTCTGTGGCTGACCATCATAAGCCAGTCTTGTAATTTCTTGTACATTTGTGTCTCTTGTGTTACAACTATTTCCCTAGTAAACTGTGACTGATCTGAGCAGGCAACTCTAATATATATATCCTTAAACCATTGAAAAGAAACAGTTACACAGTGAAATCTTTATTATCTTTCATGTTTAAAATATGAGAGATTGAGTGACTATTCAAAATGATTCAGTGATGCCACTAAGTAATTTCTGGTTTTGATCTTATTAATCATTTTGTATATTTCATTCATCCCATGGCTAATTTTCCTTGTGGCCACCACATAGGACTAGTAACAGTTATGTTTGCTGTTTTGATTATTTTTGAGAGAAAAAATTCTGTACTCTTGACATGGATTGCAAGCCCAAACTCCAGTTTGCCAACCTGAACTTCATGGAATATCAGGCATACACGTGGTACACTGTGGTATTTCCACTGAACATGTTTTCCATGGGTTGGAAAACATGGGTTCCAACTTTAGACAACAATTTTATATTCTAGACTGGTGAATTATCTAGGAAACAACTATACCTATTTGATAAGAAATTAAATCTTGAGAAATAAAATTTCAAAAACCCTCTACCTGAACTGATGAGAAAAACAGTGCTCTCCTTGGCAAATGTTATTTTTTAAAGTTAAATTAGACCATATGTGCAGCTACATATGACATTTAGTTTTAATTTCAGTGGTTCATGCATTGAAGAATTATATGCACATTAAGATTAAAGTTAGAAAAAAGGAAACGTCCCAATATTTTTAATTCTATAATTTTCATCAAATTAATAGAATAAGTGTAGAATCAGGAGAGGCAGCATAAGCAGTGGACTAACAAGCTGACCCCAGTCAAAGTTTAAATTGATTTCAGATACTGTGCCGCTGATGCACCCTGTGATAAAAATGCTCATCACATACTTTGTCCATCTCTGCAGGACCCATCTTACAAGCAGATTATAAGGACTGAAAGAATTACTGCCTCTAAACCCTTCAGCACACGGAAAAGCAGAAGCACGAGTGGCTTGCGTCATTCTTTTCACCCTGCTCTTCATTACCATAGCACTGTTATCATTTTAGAAATAATATATGTGTGTGTGTGTGTGTGTGTGTGTGAGAGAGAGAGAGAGAGAGAGAGAGAGAGAGAGAGAGAGAGAGAGAGAGAACGAGGCAGAAAGACAGACATAGAAAGAGACAGAGACAGAGAGAGCTCCGTGGGGGTAGCAAGTAAGGGAAAGGAATCTGTATGACAGATTTATTTTTCTATTTTTGAAATATCTATTTGTCCTCACATTCATGGCTGCCACCTAAGGCATGGCTGTGTTCTGACCAAACTCTCCTTTGGCAAGTAAGAATTAATTACTTCTAACTGGTATTTGACTGAAATTCAAGCAGAATTCTTTCCTGGGATTTTTTTTTTAACATTTAACTACTCTGTCTGCAGGTTTTAAGACTTGTAGCACAGGAATATGGACGCCTGCATGAGTATGGTGGTCAGGTTTCCCACCACATGCAGAGAATCAGCATACAGTAAGAATAATTAAACCAAGAGGAGTTAGAAGATTAAAGTTCATGATTTCAGTGTTCTTGATACCTGCCTGCAATGCAGTCTGTCTCATGAAATGGTTATTTTTCATAGCCAAGGTTAGATTTAGGCTCAGGTTTCTGTCTTTGGCAGCTGAACAAGTTCTCATGAAGAGCTAGTGAGTAAGTTTACACACAGGAATGTGCAACTTGCTACTGAGGCACAGCTTAAGGTAGGGTTTGATGGCACCATGAATTTGGAACCAACTGAGAGATGCATGGTGCGACCCGTGCAGTCAGTGGGGTTCCGGGTGCGGGCAACTGGAGATTAAGAAAAGTCAAGATACACAATAAAAGGCAACCTGGGACTTGGAGGGAAGCAACCTCTCTGATAGAGAGACAGTGACAGCCCCGTGTAGTCTACATCTTTATTTAGACACGGTGAAAGGGGGAAGTGTGCAGTTGGGTAGAAAGTGCAGTGTCTCAGTGTTTTGCCGAGAACATGGAAAGCGAAGCATTTTCAGAGTTACCTGTCCTGCAGTTAGCAGGGACACCTGTGCATATGCCACTGGGCTAGAGGTCATCTTGTTTACATGCCTGTGTCCCTGGGACTGGCTTTGCTCTAGGCCCAACAACTTGCTCACAAGGCTCAGCTCTGTGTTCCATACTTTCAGGGCAGGCTTTGCTCTAGCCCCAAATGTGTGACCAATGTCCAGCTCAGCTGCCCCCTACAGGTGAACATGTTTTTACAAGACAGAGATAAAATATTAACTATATTACTGAGAAAAAGCACACAAATAGTCAACAACCCTGATAGAATGGACATAGACTACCTGATTATGGACAAAAAAAATTAAGATTTCCATTCAGTTGAGGCACAGTAGAAAGACTGCAGATTTTCTTCACAGTTGAATGTCTTACCATAAGGTATGGGATAGCAAAATACTGCATATGTTCTACAGAGAGGCTGACTAGCTCGAAAATCAAACCGAACAAAATGCCTCCTCCTGTGGGTAATGGCAGAGAAAATAATCAAAGAAAAGACAGTCTTTTTACTCCAACTGAAAACTCACACTAGGGGTAGGTACCTCACCAAATAAGTGGAATCACTGCATGTAATGGGAAGACATTGGAACTGAATAGAATTTGAATCTTATTCTTTCTCTTCTTGGACAACTATTTCGCTTCTTTGTTTTGGAGATGCTGGGGGTTGAATCCAGGATTGGCCATGCTAGGCATATCCTGTATTACTAAGCTTCATCTCCAACTCCATAATTTTTGAGTCTAATTCCATGAATCCTTTCAAAAAGAATGATTTGTCTATGATTTCTGTGAAGGTTAGATGACATTAGAATGAAATACTTTTGTTAGTGTGTATTTGCAATTCCTACTAGCTGTCCAGTCTTGGGGAGTTGGCATGTGTATCTAACCCATCCTGATCACTTTTGATTCTTTTACCTCCCCGTCCCTTACCTTCACTGTACCCTGATCTCTTCCCTCTCTCTAAAATAGGAAGCTTCTTGTTTCCTACCATCTTTCCTTTATTTCACACATTTATTTATATTTTAGATTTCTCATATTAGGGAAACTATGTAACATATAACTCTCTGTGTCTGACATATTTTGCTTAACATGTGAATCTCATGTTCCATCCATGTTCCTACATGTGAGAGAATTTCATTCTTAATTATGGGTAAATAATACATTTTCTTTATCCTAACCTGTGGAATATCTTAGGCTTTGTGAATTGTGCTACAGAAAATATGGATAAGCGTAATTCTGATAGTATGGTGACTTTAATAACTTTGGTATATACAAAAGAATAGAATAATTAGATGATTAGATCAAAGTGTACTTCTATTTGTAGTTTTTGAGGAAGTTTTGTATATTATAATGGCCATCCTAATGTACATTATCATCAACAGTGTTCAAGGGTTCCTTTCACCACTTCCTCACCCACATTTACTTTTTTATTTTGTTGTTGTTTTTATTTTTGTATTCTTGATGGCAGCCATAATGATTGGGATGTGATAGATTTTCAATGTAGTTTTGATTTGCATTTCTGCAATGGCAGAAGAATTTGAATATTTTTATGTACTTAGTGGCCCTTTGTTCTTTCTCTTTGGAGAAATGTCCCTTCAATTCACATGCCCATTTATTGATAGGGCTATTTGAGTTTTGATATTAAGTTTCTTGAGTCCTTTTATACTAGATGTCAATCCTCTGTTGGAAGAGTTGGTGGAAAAGATTTTCTACTCTTCAGTAGGCTGTCTCTTACTCTTTTGATTGTGCTTTTGTACAGAGACGTTTGACTTTAATGTTGGCCTGTTTGTTGAATTTCTGAGCTATTGGGCTCTTCTTCACAACCTCCTTCCCTGTGCCTACAGCTTTCAGTGATTTCATTATATATTTTAGCATTAAGTTGCAGTCCTATACCTAGGTCTCTGGACTACTTTGAATTGATTTTTGTGCAGGATGAGAGATAAGGATCTAGTTTCATTCTCGTGCATGTAGATTCTCAGTTTTCTCTTTGTTAAGGAGGGCTTTTTTTTCTCCAACATTTCTTTGTCCAATTTCAGATGCCTGTGGTTGTATGCAATTGTTTCTAGGTCCTCTACTCAGTGAATAATCCATGTGTATATTTTTGTGCCAGCACCATAATGTTTTTGTTAATATGACTCTGTACTGTAATTTGAAAATTATTGTGATGTGTCTATCCTTGTATTTTTTGCTTAGGCTTGCTTTTTTATTCTGGGTCTTTTATGTTTTGTTATCAATTTAGAGATTACTTGCTTTTTCTAGTTCTGTGAAGAATATCATTGGTATTTGAATAGAGCTGATCTTGACTGTATATGTTGCTTTTGGTACTGTGGCCATTTTAACAATATTAATTCTACTGATTCATAACCATGAGAAGACTGTCCATCTTCTACAATCTTCTTCAATTTCTTTCTTCAGTGCTCTGAAATTTTCACTGTAGACATTTTTTAACATCATTAATTAATTGATGTGTAGGCATTTTAATTTTGGAAACTTATGAACGTAATTATTTTCATGATTTGTTTTAGACTTCACTCATTATTTTAATGGTGATTTTATAACTTGATCTTTTGTTGAATTTATTTCTCAAGTCTAAAATTGTTTAGCAGAATCTTTAGGGTATTCTAAGTATGTTACCCTATTGTTTGCAAATGTGAATAATTTGAGATTTTTTTCCTCCTATTTCTATCCCTTTCATGACTTTCTCTTGTCTAAAACCAAAAGTTCAAGTGCTATTTTTCACTCTCTAACATCTCATGATCGTCCCGGAGCTAAAGGCTAATATTTAACCTCCCTGTGCCTCACGTATGCTTCACATACGTCCAGGAGGACCCACCACAGTTTAGGGAGCTGAAAAGTCAGGACTGTCAGTCCCTGCTATCCAAAAAATCTTACATATTCAACCTATAGATAAAAGACAGCTTTCTTTCTTCCTGAATGCCTCAGTCATACACCTCTCTAGACTAACATAATCTCATAAAGACAGAAAAAAACTGAAATACAAAAGCCAAATTGATAGATTATCTACTGGTAATGCTGGCTTTTGACCTATAGTAAAACCTGTGCTACAGAGGATTTCTATGTGGTTGACTGAATTCTTAGAGCAGGAAAGGAAATTATAATTAAAAAATAAAATCAAAGCAGAAATTAATATGTCCCAAATTGTTCTAAAACATCAGTATTATTTACTTTTGCATATACCTAAATATATAGTTTTTGTAAGGAATCTGTATTATAGAAGATTAAAGTTGGTGTTCTTGTTTATTCATCTTTGTTTAGTTTCTCTGTTTTTCTTTAGGTTATAATTTTCTGTAAGGGAAATCTTACTTTATAATTTTAAGTCTTGAATTATTTCAAGGTGCATAATAAAAAGCATATACTTAAAATATAACATGATAACATTCACAAAATTCACAGTGATTTTTAGAATGACTAATAAAGTCTATCCAGTTCACTGTGAAATGAAATTATTGTCAATGAAATAACTTAAAACTCATACCTAATATAGAACCATGAAATTAATTCCAAGGTAGTTATTTTTTTACATAAAAGAGAAAGCTAAAGCTTTTTGGCAAAAAGAAATAATGGTCTCTTAAATACATGACAATTTTTAGTTATTCGAGCTTTTCTGAGAAAATATAAATTTAAAATTAGTCAAAAGGGACACACAAAAGAGCAAAACCACCGTGTATTAGCTGAAGCAGTAGGTTCTAAGTCTTTGGAACTTATTTGTTATGTGCTTGAGAGGTTCTGGGAGCTGGATTAAGCTGGGCATTAATACGGGGCAAGGGCAGGATGGACCAGGTAGATGCTGCATTAGCCAAAATTGATTCGGACTGAAGAGCAGCTGTCTGGTATGAGGTGGCCATTCTGGCACATAATTTATGCAAGGACCAGAAAAATACTACTCTCATTAAATGTGAAGGGGAAAAAAATCTAAATTCCACTGTAAAACCTGGCTAAAATCAAATTACATCCTCCTAACAAAAGAGTAGTCATCATAATGTATGAGAATTAGTGTTTTCCCCAGGTAGTAACCCTAAATTCCCAGAGTCCATCGAAATGGAAATCACCTAGCCACCACTTTAAATCTAATATATCTTCATCAGCATAAAGGTACAGCTAGCCAATGTAAAGTCCATCTCAATCATAACTGCGAATAGCGGTATTAATTCACAAATGACTTCTAAATTCTCATCTGTCAAGACAATTAAGACCATGATAGGTCTAACCTGTGCAGGAGGCACATGCTGTAGTGAACCGAGAACAGGAGGGTGGTCAACAGGATCAGATATTCCCAGCGTCACCACTTTCCAATAAGGCTTTGTAAGTGAAATTTTTCTAAGTTTATTGACCCCAAGAACCCTCAATTCTAAAGTAAGGGTTTCTTTCTTCTGCCCTCTCATTTCCTCTACTCTGTTCTCCGGAACCCACATGGAATAGGCTTTCGGAGTTTTTTGGGTATTGGAATCGAACTCATGACCTTATGCTTGCCAGGCATGCACTCAGGCCACTGAGCTATATCCCCAGCTAAGCTTTCGTTTCGCTACTACACTTTGGGAGCCCTTTCCCCAGTCACTAATCACCTCCACAGTGTTAAATCTGGTGTCGCATCTTCATCTACGTTTTACTTATTTGTCCACAACATTTTACACAGGGAAACTTGTTGAATTTGGTATATGCAGGACCCTGCTTTGGACTGGTGGAGCTCGTACTTCACTAGCTATTCCCCAGTTTCAAATTCTCTCTTTGTACGGATTAAAAAATCCACTTCACTATGGCGAATGTTAAGGTAGAAAACTGAAAAGTTGGAGACTGGGTTGCGATCTAATACATGAACTTGACACTGATCTGTATATGTCAGAAGGCAAGAGGATTTGGGCTCAGATATGAAACACTGCTTGTAATTTTAAGCAATAGCAGCAGCCAAGAGTAGCACTGTTGTGTCAATCATTGTAACAGGCTATGTGATAAAGTCTGCCTGTTTGTTTATACACACAGAGGAGTGTGTTACACCAGAGAATCACCGATATCAGGAAGCACTGATCTTTACATAGGAGGCTGTTGGCCAATCTGCCCATTCTCCCTTCTGGAGAGATACGATCTTTGCCATCACTGAAATGTAAGCACATATGCACATAGGCAGTGATGAGGGGCACGTTGTTTTTATTATTCTGGAATTTGTGAAAATCTGCTCACAGAGGAGCATTTTTACTTTCAAACTCCTGGAGTGTATGCAATGTTTTTCTTTTTTTCCCTTTGGTGAGATGTGTTATTTTCCTGGCTGCTTGCTTCCACAAACATCCATGAAAACACCATTTGGAGTAAATGGATTGCTAATGTGGAAGCACACAGATACATGAGAAACAAACACACAAGCTTATTTCCTATTTAAATGATGGAAATATTTTGTAGGGTTGCCATAACCAGGCCTTGCAATCAAAAGTAATACTACTTTGATAATTCAGAATTTAAGGCACTTTTTAAATTTAATGTCAGCATATAGCATCTACCTCTTACTTTTGTAATATTTTCTTTTAAAATGATTACAAACAGTTTTGTCAAGTAGTGGGTATTCAAATGGTGAAAACCACCAGTGGGCTGTACTGGATAGTATTTCTGTAATGTCACATTTTGATATCATAGTGAGTTTAATAACATTAAGCACAAAATTACTTGTTGAAATTGCCAAGTTAAAGACATATGCTTTTCCCAAAGCATATTACTTCTTGGAATACCACACACAGGGTTTTCGGAAAGTACAACATGCACTTAAGAACTCATCAAAATTTATTTTATTTGCAAGAGTGAGTCACTGTTAGCAGCAGATGGGACCACAGAACTCCAAATAAAATACGACAGCAACCACAGGCGCTGTGACTGATGCTGTCGTGCTTATTGCAGACACAGTTCAAGCAAACACTGATCATCAGCTTCATGGCTATGTGTTAGTGTTTTCTGTTCATTCTCTGAACTTGGTGTTAGGAGATTTTTGCAAGTTTTGCCTTCCTATCTTTATGTGAGTTATAATACTTACTGGTGCACAACTTTCTTTCATTCTCCCAATTTCTCATCTGCTTTCTTCAACTGCTGACAGTTCCAGAAATATATGAAAATATAAACACATAGTATATGAAATGCTATTTTTTGTCTAGATTATTGCTCTATTAAAATGTTAGCCTATCTGAAGGGGTATTTTGTGTGTTTTTGAGATAGGGTCTTGCTCTGCAGTTCAGGCTGGACTTGAGCTCACTTTGTAGCCCAGGCTGGTCTCAAACTCACAATGATCCTCCTGCTTCAGCCTCCTGAGTGCTGGGATTACAGGTGTGAGCCACTTCACTGTGCTTATCTCAAGATTAAAATTGTTTTCTGCTACATTTTCTCCTAAAAGCTTTACAGTACTGCCTTTTATATTAAGCATAAGATCCTTTTTTAAACAAGTGTATTTTCATATAGTTTCAAACTCAGAAGTCCAAAATGGGTCTCACTTGCCAAAATTACAGTAGTTCCAAGGTCACTTTCTTTTTCAGTCTCTAGGGGAGAAACTTCTTGCTGTCAAACATCTTTTGAGAAGGCCTACATTGGTTCACTGCATATGCCTTTAATCTTCAAAGTGAGCAGTAGATGGTCCATTTCTTTTCAATACAATGCATCATACAGACAGAGACTTTTACAGGTTTGGCTTCTATATTTTAGGATCCTGTTATTACACTGGGGCAACTTGAATACTCCATGACAATTTCCTTTTAAAACATCACCTACTGGTGACTCATTTTGAGTTAATTATGTATATATTGTGAAGATGGGGTTGAAGGTCATTTCTCTCCAAAAGTGCTGGTTAATCTTGAATATTAATTCCCCTGGATTAAGAACTCTTGGAGAGGTAATTGGATTGTGCAGGCAATCACCAGTTGCTGCTTGGAATTGTATTTCTTTCCTTGCATAATTACAGGGGCTAGCACACGAGCTATAGTATTAAGTTGACAGGGTGACATTAGACAGTCTTCTCTTGGAGGAGAGGTACTTAATATTAATCATTATGCATTTTGTAGATAGCTTTTATCAGAATGAATAAATTTCTTCATTTTCTGTTTGTTTAGACTTTTAAGCATGAGTAGGTGAGAATTTTAAATTTTAAAAATTCTTTGCCTCTTAATTTACATAGTTTCTGATAGAAATTCCGTATCTGTTTGCATCAGTATCTCCTTTATCGCTAGATGTGTCTTTGTTTTAATTTATTCTATTTGGGATTAACAATACTTCCCGAGTCCTTAAATTTATAACATTATTTCTCAAACACTTATTTGTGCCACATTCATTGTCTTGTGAGTGTACAAATACTCCAAACAATTGACTTTATGAATTGGGACAGTTACTTATATCCTGGTAATCAGGACCCAAATGGAGAAATTTTTTATATTATTCTGAAAATTTCCACTGTGTTTTTTTTTCAGTCTCTCATTCTTACTTCAGCATCAAGCTGGAGATACCCATGATTTATTTTACTGCCATAAATCAGTTTTATCTTTTCTATTAAATCATAAAATTGAAATTATTCAGTGTGTTATTTGTGTTTGGGTTCTTTTGTTCATCTGCTATGAGATTCATTTATATTGTATGTATTATTTGAATTTTGATAACTGAAGAATAGTAAAATACAATAAAGCCAGGCATGTCAATACACATCTGTAATCCTTGCACTCGGGAGGCTAAGGTAGGAGGATCACTGTAAATTTCACTTGCTACAAGGTGAGTTCAAGGGTAGCCTAAACTGTGTAGTGAAACCCTGCCTCAGAAAACCAAAAAAAAAAAAAAAAAAAATCACACTTTAGCCATTTCCATGTTGCTATAAAACTAGACCATTCCAGTGTGATAGTCTTAATAGTAAGGCTGTTGTGGATATTATGTTCCAAACCTGTCTGTTTGTAAGTTTTTATTTTTCTTGGGAATAAACAGAGGGCAGGAGTTCTAAGGTTATGGCACAGATCAAGCAAATTTTTAAATGAACTTTCAAACTGTTCTCCAAAATTGTTGAACCATTTTACGCCACCACCAGCAAAGTGTGATTCTTTGCTGCATACTTTTACCAAGATGTTATACTGTCATTTTTATATGAGTCATTCAGGCATCCACTTGAAGTCTTTTTGCAAATGTATCTACTGAAGATATTTGCCCATGGTTTGTTGTTCTGTCTTTTATTACTAAATTTTAAAAGGTCTTTCCTTATTTTGAGGACAGATGCTTTCTCAGCGATTCATATTTTGAGTATATTTATCTACAGTTAGCTTGCCTTTTAATTTTACTTATAGTTATTTTATTGTTCAGAATATATACTTTTTTAATTTCAGAAATTAAAGCTCTGGGTAGAGAGGAGCTTGGACCACAAAGCAGCATCTAGGCGGCCCTGCTGTGCGGAACTCTGGGCAGGTGGGGCGTGTGCGCGCTCCGACCTGGATCTCTGGGTTGGGGAGGAGCTCGGCCCACACAGAAGCACCTAGGCCCCTCTGCCTGTGCGGAACTCTGGGCAGGTGAGGCATGTGTGCGCTCTGACTTGGATCTCTGGGCAGGGAGGAGCTCGGCCCACAAAGCAGCATCTGAGCAGCCTCCTGAGTGCAACTCTTGGCAGAAAGCTTAAGGGACATTTTCCCGAAGAGAGGGAGCCATTGGAGCAAACTTTGCAAGGGACCTTTGCCTGGGTGAAGTGTCTAAAGGGCATTTCCGCCCAATCCCGGCTGTGCGACTTAGACCTTACTCCAGTGACAGAGACCCACTGACGCTGACATCTAAGCAGGGCTGCGTTTCATGGTCTGTGCCAGCTGGGTGACTCAGACCTTTCTCCAGCAACGGAGACCGACCTGCGAGGACACAGGAGCTGTGACACCCCTCTCCCCTGAAACAGAGACAAAGCCAGACTCGAACAGACACCTGGGTGGCACGGCGTTTCCTGCCTGAGCCCCAACTGTGCGACTGGGACCTTTAACCAGAGACAAAGGTGGACTCATGCAGACACCAGGGTGGCGCCGCACTTCCTGCCTGTGCACAGGCTGTGCAAAACTGACCTTTAACCAGAGACAAGGGTGGACTCGCTCATACACCTGGGCAGTAGGCATTTCACTGCCTGCCTCCCAGCTCTGTGACTAGGACCTTTCTCCAGTGACCTGCAACACCACATGAGCAGCGCAACCCTTCTCCTCTGGTAAGCTCCACACCTTAGAGTTAGGAAGGAAATCCAACTGGGAGGGCCTATCCCTGCTGGTGGTTGAGACCTGCAGAGTGGAATCAGCCTCACTCTGGGGTCCTCGGGGTCAGGAGGACAGCCCTGCTACCCCCTGACCAGCTACCTGAGGAATCCAAAACAGAAGCCGCTGCCTAACCACTAGAGGCTCCAAGGCTGAGACCCACACTCTTCCCATCCACACTGGACACTCGGGTACCGAAGCCCAGCACTCTCCCACTATAGCTGCTGTGGTCTGAGCCAGGCACCCCAGCATTTGCCTGGGGTGACTGGGCCCAGTGGTCCACAGTCTGCTACCACCCTGGGTTTAGTTTAACATCCAGGTAAACTAGGGTCCCTAGAGTCCTTAGTGAGCTGCCTGGGTAGTAAGTAGCTCAGCACCAGTCATCTGACATTCAAAATGACAAAATGAAGGGTCAAAATGCAGTCTCAGAACACAATTCCACCCAGAACAAGTACAGGACACAATGACATAGGAGAACTAGGAAACCACATACCTGAAATTTCTGAAATGATCATATCTGAAGTAAAGAAACAACTCCATCAAGCCATAGAAGAGATTAAATCTGAAATAATCTCTCAGGCAAAAAATGAAATGAAAATAATAATGGAAGAAATGCTTCACACATACAGAGAAGAA